>CANUEZ040000384.1:0-88462 GCA_948099385.1 Fasciola hepatica
TTTCGCGTTAAGGTCGTACAGTTCTATTGCCAATCGAAATGACATAGTCAGTGATCGGGAGAAGGTTCCGGTGTTCATTTGTCACCTCAACTGATTACGCGTCCTTTGCAACCTAAATGCCCAGCTAAACGAACAAAAGCTGCTATCTTAGGCCATATTCGGTATCTGTTTCCAAGGGAACTACACTAATTGCTCAATCGTCCGAAGTTCCATTCAACCTGGCAGTACAGTATGTGCACAAAACCAACGAGATTCACATTTTTAGGTCAATTTATTGACTGTGGTGAAGTGGGAACTTCTGAGTGCGGTAAATTTAACAAAACATGATGCTATGAATGGCTGATGCGATAATGTAGCCAAAAGCCAGATTCCTGGAAAAATGAGGATGCATTGCATCATCAACTATAAATTCATGCGGTTTTATCTCGGTAGTAGAAGGACGATCGCTTGTGTCACTTTAAGTGATAATGGAATTCTAATTGTTTTCCAAAAAAGAGTGAAAATTCGGGGACGAATGTGCATGCAAAGAGCTGTGCTGCAAAGCAATTAGATGAGACGATAAAAGTCCTGATAGCAATAGAAAACTGGAACTCTTTTGTGGCCACGAAAACTAGATTCGCAATGAAATCAATTGCAACATCTCGGGAATATTATGGGGGACTTTTATTGACGCAGTAGTTGAGTGGGAAAATTGGAAAATGAGAAATAGACATGTCAGTTGACTCGGTGAGCATAGTGGAATCGAAGCTAACGTACGTCGTTCTCGGTTCAATCTGCTGACTTCCCAATCCACACGAGTAACGTATATTTTCAGGGAAAGTATGAAACTAACAGGGAAATATCTTCATTTGCCCAACGAACAGCAAAATTTGTTGAAAGATCTTCGGAGGGCAATGGTAAGCCTCAAATCATGGGTCTATATTGATTGTCTGGAAAATATTAGGGAAAGCAATGGGAACAAACAGCATTGCAAACAAGCCCTATTTCGGTTATTCGAACTCATACCAAAATGTGACAATAAATATGAGTCAAAACAACAAACGGGAATGATGATCTTGATTCGTCTGTCCCGTGCGTGTGAATTTGATCACAGTAAGGAATGTCCGAGTGGTTGCAAACGTGTTCGGAAACGAGAAGTAGGCTATTGGATTTCGAGTGCTGGCGAAATTTGTTCCAGAGCACACAGGGGAGGATTATGATGACGACTACGCACAGCCACGCTCGTGGCTCATATCTAACATTTGATAAGTCTTGATTGCTTCACCCAGGGCTAGCAAATGGTTGAGAAAGCTATTACCAATACTTTTTGTCTCCGCTGTGTATAAATAGGTGAATTTATGCACGGAGTGAATAAACTTTGTGAAAAATGGCCTACCTTCAAATTTATACTGGAATATTTTCTCGCAGTATCAGATTTGATAACAAAAATACAATGGCCTTGCAATTTCAAGAGATGACGAGCAGTCTGATCTTGCATAGTATTTGTTGACCTGAATGGTCGGAATCTTTGGTCTCCTCCGAAATCTCGATGAGAAAACTAGCCTAGTACAGTCGTACAATTTCCGAAGTCTCCTTTATCGTACCGTAGTCTGGTTGGTATTATTCTCGATGTAAAAGAATCGGGAAGCGTGGACTACTTTCCACAATAGATCAAGGAATTAAACTATTCAATTCAATTTACTTCCTGTGAATGGTTGTTGAACTACACGAACAGTTGTGCATGGGGCTTTCAAACGCAAGAAGTTAAGAAGAGAGAGTCTTCCTACATGCGACCACAATATTCAAGGGTTGGATGAATTTGTTACCACGGTATTTAAGGAATTTTAGGATGGAGTGAAGAATGATCTTTTTGAGGAGAACATAATAAATTAACCTTTAAGTTCGTGAAGGGATTCAGAAATGTTGGGGTGAACAAGATTGCGCACCTTCAAGGTTATTCACACTGGATAGAGTGAATGTGAGTAAACAGACAAAATAACGCGTCCTATTCAGAGGGTTTGGCACGTTCTTCGCCTGGCAGTGGGCCCTGCATGATAACGGCAGAATTTCACAGATAGCAACTTGACGTACGCGAATGTAGCCTATATTTTCAACCGCAGTATGCACTTCGTAAAGATGCAGCGGAATGATTCAGGGTGATTTGTGCAATCTAATTTCAATTTTACCGGTGAATGCTTATTGATTGGTCCGTGAATGATAGATTTTATGCAAGCGCCGCTCATTTTACGACGTCCTTGAGAATCGACTAGCCTCTTCCCTTGTGGCCTGGGTGCTATGCTATCTTGGAAAGGGCCAGTACACCTGAAAGTACGATAGAAATGTCTACTGGAATGTAGGCATCGTGAGGTAAACCATCACTGCACACAGACTGGAAGGCTACCGTATTGCAACGGCGTGTTTCTCCAAAGTCTGACTGCCGAGTTTCGATACCCGGTTTTTATATGTTCTCGGAGCACAGGAACGTTACCACCTCTGTGACAGTGGAATAAAGGAAAAATGTGATTTCCCCGGCAGCTTGAAAGCTGTTAGAGGTAAGGGTAACAAGAAACTGCTCACATGGAATCCGATATCCCCTGGGATAACTCTACATTGTTTTCTCACCTCATCCTTGAACACATCGGCTGTCGCTGTCTATTCTCAGGCAGCTGCAGACGAAAAAACGACAAAAAGCGGTTTCTACGACAGAACAAAAGAGATCACAAACAGCTTTCCGGAAAATGGCATTCCTCTCATAGATGGAAGCTGGAACTCTCGAACTGGTACATTCAAAATGACAACTAGACAACTTTTAGTCTCAAACAGCAGTGCAGCAATAGTGAATACCCCGACACTTTTGCTTTTTGCAACAGCACAACTGTCACCATCACCAGCTTCCAACATCCCAGGAAAAACCTGCTAAAACAGTACTCTTATGACAACCACAAAGCACACCAGACCGACTTCATTCTGATACGATCACTACTGTCATCCTCGATGGAATATTGCCGGTCCAACGAGGCGCGGAGACTAGTAACAAGAAAAGCGCTCACAACACCCTCGTCTGCACACGCTCCAGGACCCACCTAACCAATCGCAGCGAAAACTGTGCCCCGGAGTGAATTACCACAGCTTCGTTGAGATAGCTGAGGAAGCGCCAAGTTGTCTCGGATGCTATTGTTTCCCATCCAGCCACCACTTTCTTAGGTGAGGAAGAAGTAACAGTGGAAACGTAATGAACTCCACTGAAGACGTCAATAAGACAACCTGATAAAGATGAACTGATGTTCACAAGATGGAGACAGAAAGGTTGCATTTCACAGGAGACTCTCCAAGTATACACAAAGGTAAATGATACCCACCTACATAGTTAACCATGATTCGGCAACATCCAACGAAAGGCCCCGTGTCGGCTGGAACTATGGGAACTATGGAGATTGCGGCTTACTACGGGGATTTCTCAAAATACTCTCACCTAATTTGTACTACATTCAGTAATTAACTGTCAGCAGAATCCCTCCATCGATTCACTGTCGAGCTCCTCATCCCTGAGCCGGCATAAAAGACACGAAAATACTTTGGACGTCTACTAAATCGTTCAGCAGCAGACTCCGTGAACCAAATCTCATGAATCCACAGCGAACAATGCGACGTTAGTAGCAACCTACCAAGTCAAGGTGATATCACAGAGGTGATTCACAAGGTAAGCAGGCGAACGGCAAAAAAATCCAGTATGTCTCAGTCGTCAGAAAAATGATCTCCACCGTCCTCCCAAAAGGTTGATCCAAAAGACAAACTCCAGTTACTCATTGACAATGACATGACTGCTCTTCTCCAGTTTTTAAGTGCACTCTGAGCAAGTAACGGAACCAATCTTCGAACTAATGCCCCAGTTTTGCGAGCCACTATCAGTCAAATACTGACCCATGGCTACGAAACGTGGCTACTGCGGGTTAGAGAGATTATAATCGTGGAAGGTATTGACGACTGGTATTTGTAGTGGATTCTGAAAGTGGCTTGACACAACGTGCTCACAAACGACGCATAATGATAACCCTGACTTAATCTCAAAAAGCTACCAATAGTCCTTCGACACCAACGATTTCAGTGGATCGGGAACATCCTACAACGTCCAGACGCGGATGACTTAAAACAGTGCCACTCTTCCGTTCCCCGTCCAAGATAATACTGTCACCTAGAATAACAGCCGAAGGCGTGAGTCAATTTTGCCAGAGCAGGTTTTGAGCGATTAGGATTCCAGTGTGTCTGGAAGGAGAACTGGATTACCTCGTGGTCTGGTCTCATATCCAATCGTCGCCCGTGAATGGGTGCCATTTGGGACATCCAAAATCCCACCTATCTTCTCGAAGAAACTAGCCACATAAAAATAAAATGTAAGAACCCGCTACGTCGAACTGACACAGAACATCATCCCTGATGCGCTTTCAGACTAACCAGTTTTACCGTGCGAACCCCGATGCGCCTAGGGCAACAAGCAGATTAAACTCACAAGCTTCAGCCTCTCGCCGGTAATTTGCATTGCATCCAACTGACTGGCATTCAAGATTCCATATGCACTATCCAGTGGATACTTCCATCAACCTCTGGGAAGTTTCATCCAGGTCTTTCTGGCAGCCCTGATGCTGCGGCTTCTGGTCTTGCTGGCTTTGGTGTCGTCATCAGTGAAAGGGTTTATGTGGTGCAACTAAACTGGATCCCGGTCGACCGTTGATCGTGGGATATGGACTTATAGGTTCATACGAAGTGGGCCGTTGCCGTCCGGATGACCGCAATTTATTTGTCGTCTCGCAGTAGAAACATGTAATCGAAAATAATTTCTACCCGAGAATAACTATTTCCTATGTAGATTGAACTGAGGTGATATTAGGATTTTGACGGGAGACATAACTCTGAAGTAAGTCAGGAGTTATCAAAAGAGGTGCACTTATGAGGGCTTTATGAGCTAGATTCCTTTCGCTCGGAAAACGGGGAAACGTTTTTTCATTGGACTCAGAGCCCCATCTATCCAACGCCGATAAGAACTTTAGACGTCCAAGTCAGTGATACATCATCTGACGTCAACCCCTTTGGAGTCGGAAATGGAACAAGAAAGACTACATTGTAATGAGTCACAAATGACAGAGCCACATGAATGGCTGTCGTTTTACTGAACAACATCCGCTGACTGCGATTACACGCTAGTTTGCACTAAACTTTTCATATGCTTCGGTGGTCACTCCAAACACACACGACATAGCGTCCGTCAGATTGCAATAAGCTTTTCGATTTATCTCAACTACTCGTCTTCCAAAACGTGGTAGCTGAAAATCTAGATGCTGCCCCACGTGATAAAATCAACCGACACTGGTTACACTTTTGGTCTCCATTTTAGTTCATTAGTGAGCTATTTTCACTATAAATAAGTGAGACTCCAGTACCATTCGTAACACTGTGTCCCCCTACCCACATGCGTTCTATCCACAAACCGACCCATAGGAACGGAAAATCTCCGCCAGCCGATCGAACGGTTGACTGAGAAAAATCTCTCAAACGCACCCACGCAAGCACAGGTTATTTCTGTCTTAAGTGGGGTCTCGAAAATGACGTAGTCACTTTATTAGAATGTCACACAGGTGGACTCGAGACTGGGGTGGGGAACAGACATCCAATTCCTAGTTATTTTTCAATGCAGCTAACGGTAAGTGTGATTGAGCCTCGGGTTCCGTTACGCAACACCTCGTTGAATTTAGTCGCCTAGATATGGTGGAGTAAAAGTGCGTGTGTCCGCGTGCGAGAGAGATTTTTCTCTATCACCAATATGATCAGCAGGCCGAGATTTACCGTGCTCATGGGTCAGTTTGCGGGTAGAACACACATGGGTTTGGGGTCCCAGCGGCACCATAAAACGTTCCCACCCTGTACAGTTATTTCATCCATTATGGGAACTGTCAGCAGCACACATTTCTACTCATGCCAATACATAAAATAAAATATGACGCATGAAACAACAAACAGGAGTGATAGTCCAGATCTGTTTGTATACGGGCGTATGTGCGGGTGCTCTTGTGAAATTGATTGCAGAGAAGGATGCTGAATGTGCCCCAGTTTAGCCGCTCAGACATTTCACGTTGTGATCAATTTCAATTTCATACAAGCTCGTGCACGGACAAGTTCGGAATATTATTTTTATTTAAGTCATATTTAATGTTATGTAATGTATAATGGCGGGGCCTATGAATCTGGTCGCTTTGTCCCATCTCGCTCGGGAAATATCACTCGACCATAGAAGCATCCTCTGGTTTATCACGGTTTCACCTGGAGTACCGAAACGAATGCTGTGTTATTAAAGTGGAGACTTATCCAATAGAATAATTCTGTACTTTTCATGAACACTTAAAGATGAAGAATCCTCCATAAGTACCCACCTTTCTGGACACATGGTACTCAAAAAAGTGAAAAATTAATATAGGAAAGATCTACATTTCACCCAAGAAAACAACGTTGAGGCTGAAAAGAAGCTATCCGCAAAATACTTATTCATGCCATGTGGCTACGCGTTGTGATCATTAAGAACTTTCGACCTCTACTGAGCAATTTTTCGGTGCTGTCGGATCATATCATGAGAAGGATTTACTCTAAGACTGGACCAATCCTTCTGCAGGAAATTTGGCTTCACAGTGATAATAACGATGAAATAACTGCACTTGACGATTTCACTGGATATTGCGTGGATTGCCCTATATCAGATCGCAAGCAAGGCAGTGGAATTATCACGTACATCAGCAATCTTTGGTGTAAACAAGAAGGACAGTTTTCACTATTCCACAATGTTCACCAGCTGTTTCAAGAACGAATTCAAACTCGTTTTAGTGCTCACTTCCGCCAATGAATTGGTGTATTTCCGCCTAAATATCCCATGACAGACTATTTGGTGTATTGGCAACGCTAGAACACCAGCACGAAAGGAGTGCATCAAACTGATCGAGCCAGCCAACGGCAAGCCATAGACCAAAGAACAGACGGTGAATATGTCGGTAGCATGTTGCAGAAGACAAAGGCAAGGGATATGGAATAGCAAATGGGATTCCGCGTAATCTCAGGTAACCAGCAAGATAGCCCATGTGGGTAAATACCGATTAGGCGGGGAATGGTACCAATCGGACCAACCGAATGAATCAAGCTAATGGCCGCAGGCAAATGACCAGAAAGCAGCCGGAATGCTCAAGCAGCCGAAGAATCAATGTTGCTTCAGAGCGGTTTGGAAAAAGGACTATGTAAACGATTGTACTCGTTTCATCAACCTGATTTGCACGGTTGCTCAGATGCAATTTTTCTTCACCCGTATTCCCTTCTTCGTTACACTGGAATTAGTTGACCCCGGTTCATGTGTTGGTAAACTATACTGGTAATTGTTCTGCGTAGTTGGTGGGAATTTTTTCTTTTTGATATGAACGCCTTTCAGCCCTCAACTTAAACACCAGGTCTTGAAAAATCTAACTGGTGACCCATCCACACGGAAACGAGCTATGGTTGACTTAGATTAGCCAGGAGAGTCATTCAACAGAGTAATAAGACTATTCATCCATGTACCTCCTGTAGAAAGTCCTTTCCAGGAACCTTCAATATGATCCCCCAATATAGATGTCAAACTGGAACTACCTGTACGTCACTCTGGGAAATCATCCGGGCCGGACAAACTCAACGAATGTGTGGTTATTTCCTGCCCTCTTCTCTCCGATCGTTTAAACCAAGGTCTGAAGAAAAGAGATATTCTGGACTGTTGCAGCTCAGCAAACTACAACTCCCATTACTCAATAAAAGATCTTCGAAATTTCGTCGTACTGTTTGCAATTCTGTCTCCTTCAACGTATTTGAAATGTCGGTTCCCCAAAGAGTGAAAGGAATCTCACTGTTTCAGATCCTGATCAGTTTGCTTACCGACAATCACCATCCACCCTCAGTGTCCTAGTCATCTCGACACTACATGACATGAAGAGTAAAGCGGTAAGAACATGTTCCCCTAACTTCAATGATGCACTGAAATGCGTCGAGTGGAACAAGCTGCTTTCCTTTCACTTCCTCGTTGATACTGAGCTTTCTGCTGGTTAGGCAGATTACATTCACAATTGCCGGCAGTTCACTCGTTATAACAGCAAAACCTCTTCCTCTACTACCACTAAACAAGAATTTCTCCAAGGGGCCGTATTGTGCCCATTTCTAGTTTCTCCATACATTTCTATAATTCTGGAGCATGGAAATGCTCATCTCATCGAGTATGCGGATACTGTCACATTTGGTATCCCATAAGCCTAGAATTCTACTTTTCCCACTCTCTAAAATGGCATCACTCGAATTTCAGATTAGTCTCATGCCTTTCACTTAAGCCACAACCCAATCAAGTGTGGCGATATTGTATTTTCACTTTTTGATAGGCAGCAAGCAACCCTTTTATCAGAACGGCTGTATTTTCATCACAGTAAATGGGTAATAGATGAATCACTTTGATTCGGTGAAGTACCATGTTCCACAAGCAAAATTCTACTTTTTAACCATTCATCTTATCAAACGCTTTGTTCTTCGTGTGTCTTACCTCACGGGGTATATGCTTTGGCTGTCACCTCTCCTGGCTTGTTGTTGAAAGACTTCAAGTTCACTGCTAGATCATTAAGGATTCTTAACCCTGACGGCATGTCGTTAAATTTACCACATCTCAACATAGCAAAGCTTGTCAAAACCGCCTGCAAAGATTCTCACTGACTCTGCTCATCCTCTTCACAAATTCCAAGTGAAATGTTGATCCACCTGTTCCACATAATATAAATGTAAGCATCTTTATGCACGTACTAGGGCGTACGGCATTTGTATTTTCTCTTACCTGGCAAGGTATTCGCACAATCCAGCTTGCGTGACCTGACCTAAGTAACTGAAAACGAGCTTGCTCGCCAGGATATTTCATTTTAATTCTACTTGAAAGATTAGGTATGCTTAACCCAGTTAATCAGAGCAGAGAAATTACACAGATTATTAGATGCGAACGTCTTCAATTCTTTAAGAAGCTTATGTAAATCACTTCGGAATATTTATGACACATTTGTAGTCGCGCCAATACTGAAACCATTGGCCTCCCACATCTACTCCTGGATAACAGTTGAATATATCCTTTCCAGTTGGATATTTCCGCATGGTTTTCGACTCAATGAAATGTCCTGGATCTAAATGAAGGTTGGCAATGCATGAAGAAAGCTTTATATTTCAATTCCATCCCATCAGGTAGACCTCACAAACGATGAATATCTTCGAAATCAGTCACTCATTTGGATGCTCACAGATCCGTTTTTCCGGATGCCACATTAATTGAATTGCATAAAATCCTTAGACGCCATCTAACTAGGAGCTTGAGAAACGACCGTGAGCAGTGGTGGATTGATAGAGGTAGATAATTGGAAAAGGCCCGCCTCTATTTGCGGAAATCCTAACCTTTATCCTTTGATTAGTAGTATCGGTCCACGGAAGTCCGGGGTAATTGAGTTATTGAACTAATCTGACGACCCACTTATTCACCCTCAAGGACGTTATCTGGATTGTAGGAATGAGCGATTTAAGGACTAGTCAAGTGGATCCACTTCTGGTGAACGTTGTGAATATACCTGCTAGAGAAACAATGAGGGTATATATCATTCCCTCACCATCAATTGAGGTTATCCGAGGGCAAGATCATCTGAAAAGCTTTAAGGCCATGAGGCGAGATGGGTTGCCTCTATCTTTTTCCAAGAACGAGGACGAAGCTTTGGTTTTGCAATTATCAAATCTCCACTGGAAAGTCTGATATAAGACAGGGGCCCTTTGAAAATCCACAGGGAATAAGCTTGGTTGTTATCGAATACAAACTGCCCACTGGGCTTATTCTCCACTGATTATCCAACATTTGTGAACAGTGAACGCATGAGAATCAAGCTTGTTTTAGTCCTGATCAAAGCTATATAGTCTTTATTTTTACTACTCCTCAAATTTTATACCACAGACACATTTTCGACAGACCCACAATCTCTGTCTCCTTATATCTGAAAGCGGCTTTCGACCTAGTCAACCACGCAATCCTCTGGCGTCGCCACTCATTCGAAGGTGTGAGAGAGAAATGTACTTCTCTTTTCTAATCCTTGTGTGCAAACAGCCAAAGCCGAGTTCATGCTCACGGCGATCTTTCACCCGAGTTCACCACGGAAAATGGTATTCTTGAGGGTTGTTTTCTTCCAACCTTCCTCTTCTATCTCGTGATTGACCTGACTCTTGATATAGCCCTATCCTCGTGTGAGAATACCGACATCGATCTTTGCTTATACAGTAAACTGCCTGACTTGGAATATGTGGAAAATATTGTTCTTTTGAGTGAAGATCAAAGAAAGGCGGAATTTCTGTTAGATAGAGTTAACAACAGTGAAACAATGTTTGGGATGCGTTTTGCACCTTCAAAGTGTGAAATGCTACTGCAGGACTGGGTTGACGCTACGCCAAACTCCTTCTCGGTATGGGAAGCTCTAGCTGAATTAGGTAAGTTTTGTTACCTTTGCAGTTACATCTCACCAGGTGGACAGCTATCGGATGAAGTGTCATCGCATATACAGAAGGCACGTTCGACTTTTGCAAACATCAGCCATTCGTGGCGTCGGCGTGGCATTCGGTTGTCTTTCAGGGGTCGAAATTAAAATTCGGTGGTTAGACCCGTTCTCTTATACGTCTCAGAAACATGATCATCAGAAGCATGAGGTAGGCGAAGACTCTCGGTGTTGGAGCACTGCTGCTTTCGTAGCCTCTCCCGAAATATGGTGGGAATACCGTATTATTAGTTCTTAGTTTGGACTAGGGTTTTGGGAACCAGAGGTCAGTCACTGGAAGAACTGCTAAACCGGAATATGTTACGGTGGCTGAGACTTGTGTCACGTATCCCCACCGATATACTTCCTCAGCTTACGCTGTTCTCCGAAGGCAAGTAGTGTTTGGAAGTCGGGCGAAGTGGTCAGTCTATGACAAGTTATAAAAATAATGAGGACTTTGAACAGTGGACCTGGACAAGTAGGACGTATTCGAATCCCAGGTTGAGGTCTCAATGATCCACCTGCACCATGGTTGGAGACATCGAGTAATATGTATCTGGATGTCGCGACTAATGGCGCAGTTGTATCCGGAACCTTTCTTTTTTCTTTCAAGCCCATTGCTTAAATTCCGGCTCTTTTTCACCAAATACTCATACTCGACCTGCCCTCTACTCGGCGAATCTTCCAGGTAGCAACCGAATACACTAAATATGCGTGCGAAGTTGGTAGTTGAACTGAAACGACTTGAACTGAACCCGATACGGTACATGGGATGAACAATGGGAAAAATGAGAAATGTCTTATCAGAAATAAGTCGTCATCTCTTGCCGGTTTGTGTGACTAATTCCAAGGAGACCCTTTCGTTTTGAATACTTAGTTTTATATGGACGAGATCGAAGATCTGTTGAAAGCAGATACTTTGCGATAGATGACGGTGTGTTTCTTCCTGGAATTTTTCTTGTGCAGTCCATTTGATTCAGTGGGTGCACAAATCACTTTGGGATATCTCCAGTCACTCGTTAAATCAAGTATCGTCCTGCCATGCCTATGTTAATGTCACTGCAACTGAATAGCTTTAGAACACATTGGGAGATTTAAGGTCCGTGGTAGACCGTGTATGCCGTAATATGCAAAACTCCCATGCCTTACAGCCTGTGAAAACATTTTTAAAAGCATACAAGCATGCATAACAAATGGCAGTAGTATCTCGAGGCACACATTGTGAAAGGATTCTGGAGATAGTGGGCTAAATAACAGTTGTTATGCAGATCATCGAAATTTTTGGTCTTAAGTGATATGAACAAATGGACACTAGAGCGTGCGAATTTGGATTGTCCTTGTTTTTCGTACAATGCGTTCTTCGGAATCGGTACACCCTTGAGCTTCAAATGTCTAGTATTACTACTTACAAAATGAGCAGTAGTTAGATTTCGCTTCCTTTGAATTCTCGCGAGAAAAATCGCGTGACAGTGTCCGCATGAGAAAACGGTGGGCGACACCAGGATTTGCAAATTATACATTCAAGGGTGCTATCATCAACCACAAAGTGACCAGATATAGCTGTCTATGCAATTTGAATTAACTATCAATGGCAAATAAACCAACAGGAGCTCGTTCAATGTGAATATACTGATCATGTTGGTCAATTTAGCAGAGCCTTGCACAGAAAACCCCAGTCAAACAGAAACTCATGTAGTATCCGATCAGCGGTATTTCATCCTCTAGTCCAGTGCTACCCCTAACCAGCTTCCAATTCGCCACTCATTTTCACTGTGGACTCCTGAATGTGAAAGGCTTCAATGAATCTAGTAACCAAGCTCTGTAGGTTGTTCATAACGGAATGCCTTCGTTGTACTTAGGCCCCTACAGAGAAGTCATCCATCATAGAAGTCGATCGCTGTGTGGAAAGCGGGTTGTTACCATTCAAAGTCAGCGACAGAAGTGTGTTATATCATGTAGTGTAGATGTTCAACAAACCGTTGATAGCCAGCCCGGATGGCCTTGTGGTTAAGATGTTCGATTCACAATCGTTCACCCCGGATTCGAGTCTCCGTGGGGCTCGGTGGATGTGCACTGCTGATGATTCCCAAGAAGGATGAAACAGCTGTACAGTGCTTCCTTGGTTTTTAGTGGTGAGTTGAGCGTTGAAGCTGCATGATGAATCATATTATACGAATCCAGTTAAGTTGGAATATTCAATGGTGGTTGCTGGATTGTGGCTGATCTAGTTGCTATTTCTCAGCAGCAACTCAACTAGGAAATAAAAGTTATCAGCAGTACTGTAAAGAATGAAAAGAAGTGGAAATAATGATAGTAATAAGATGAATAACTTATGTGAATACAAATGCTTCACTAGTCATGATACGTGTCGTATCTTCCTGCCTGCAGATGACCACTGGTTATATGGATATCGAGGAAGCCCAAGACACAATACTATTCTAGTGCAATGGTCTGGATCTTAAATACTTCCATCCGTCATGTGAACTGTACACTGTACAGAGTATACGTTGTCAATGCCGATGTAGCTTTTTCCAAGTGGTATATGTTTTTTTTATAAATTCAAACACACCAATAGGACTAGTTTTGAACCTATGGATTTTGTCCTGGATCCGTCACGCTGTATTGAAACTAATGTTTGTATGCTATTAGGAATTATCAGCTTCGTGGCGTGAGGTCCATCAACCTATCATATAAGTATGATAAGCACGTTGGACATTGATAGCAAAATGCACTGTTACTGCTTTTGTCGCAAATGTTGGAAAATTCTACCAAAATCCATTTTCAGAAATTGAAATGAATTCTAGTGAAATTCTGCCAAAATCACACAGTTCTATTGAATCATGTGGTAACCGAGATTTTTGACTGACAACATCAATATTCACACTGGTCTAGTAATAAATAATAGAATTTCTAAACAAGCTGCTGCTCACACACATTCAACCCATCATAAACAGGCGAGTGATCAGTATCCATACCTACACAGCGGACAGGAGCACTGTTCAATCAGTCAGAAGCAAAACTGCTAGAGCAGTGGATTGTATACGAAACACTCTCGATCGATAAGATGCGATAATCAAATATATTCTCATTGCCATTGAAATTACTATCTGGTTCACTGGTACCTATTCATGAAATTGTAGCTGCGTCTGAGTGGTCAACACAGGCTATAGTTTTGTTTTCATCACAATTCCTTCCGATAATGCCATTCGTTTATCGTCCTATAATCTCAACCGATTTTATTCGTCCAGGTTGTTAGAGCACGCGGCCATCTCAAGCTAGATATGAATGGATCTCATTGGTTTTTATTCTCTTCGGTAACTATTTGTTTATTGCAATTTCAGATAGAACCTAAATAATTTATCATATTGCCTAATCACCCTTCATTCACCTGGGGTATAGGAGAAATACGTTATCTATAAAAACGGTCTAGCTTAGTGTAACCTACAAGGCGAATACGTTTAGAATATACATAAATAGAGCCAGCCAACGAAAAAACAGGTGTCAAAATTCCACTTACGCAGATTTTGTGGAAATGATATGCATATATGGCCTTTGTAATTTAATTCTATGCTTTATACATTACCTGTATATTGTTTTTATATACTCCGTTTACTTCTGTGATCATTCATTGGAAATGATTAGTCAATTACTACCGACACTCCATTTTTCTCGACCACTTTATTTTCCATAAAATCTCTTACTTCCTAACCTGTTTATCGGTGTTTGAACGAAACCCTAGACGAAGCAGCGTAGGCACAATGCAACTCTCACCTGTTCCTATGTGGAATATTAGTTCTGCTGTGAGAATATCCTACTAAGTAGTAATACAGTAGCCCGAGTGATAATTCAATCTCCATCTGGTGACTGGTTCTTTAAGTGTTTCCCAATCTTCCGAGCTGATATCTTTATTCTTTGACAAACATTGTATATCACGTATGTGCATTCATAGATCTTACACACTGATCTCATGGAGATTTCCGTTAACAATGAGATTGTTCCTAATATTCCCACCACAAATGTTTTTAAGGATCCCACACGCTTTTGGTTTAGTGTTGAAATGAGCTTGTGCTGGAGATATACGATCAGCTGGGAACAGCACAGACCAATTAATTACTTCGAGTTGTGAGACTGGTTGGTGGCGTAAAGTATGTTCTTTCTCCAGACCTAAGTGTAATAACGCTAACCTCAGAAGACGAAGTCAAACTGTGGGAGGACCCAATCCATCACCATGGGAGATTAGCATTCGTCTGTGAAGTCAACGAGAAAAGATCGTGAAGTGCCAACAGCATGTACTCTGATACCGCCCAAGTTTAAAAGCAGCACGCTGGCTTACATCGAGGAAAAACATTGCGATTAGCGTTTTCAGTTGAAGCGTGTGCAAAATGTACTCTCAAACGATAGATAATCCGCGGAGGGTAAAAGATTGATCAGTGCAAAAACTAGTGAATATCATAATTGCATTTCAATAGAAATACGTCTGAGATAAATGCCCAACAATCAATGAGATACGAGTAACACAAATTAATAACATCAAATCATGAACTGCATTTCAAAAGAAACTCGTAAAAAATAGTCGTAACTTTCTTCTATACGTCGTGAGCATCTCAAGGTACACCACCCAGTAAAATAAATTCGGACATGTCCAAACAAATTGACAATTGGAACACAAGCTGCAGGCGAACATATGTTTTCGGTGATTTCATTCTCATGCCATTACAATCAAATTTGTAAAGTAAAAACTTGTAGAAAGCTAGTCGGAAGAGTTCTAAGTGTCTCACTCATTGTTTGGAATTGAATGAAATGACTGGCAGACGGATGAGTCAACTTTAACCACGTAACATTTGCACAAATGACTGGGTCACATAAGAAGTCATAATTAACTGGCGTCACAGCCACGCTCATGTATGATGTAATGGACTGTCCACCACGGCAGCTGGAACGCTTGGACCAACTTTCGTTGCAAGTATGGTTGTGGTCTCAAAAGATGGACGCTAACTGCTTCGGCAGTTCGAACAGGGCCTGAGTACGGAGACTAAACACTGGCATGTGCCGAAAAAATGTGTCGGAAGTAGCGCTTGCGGTAGCCGCGTGCGTGAAAAGTACAGCTAAGCAAGTGATAGACAAGGTGTGGCCAGCTGATCACTATAGAGGCCCCTCCTGGAAGACAACCCGCAAGAAATGTTTCGATTCAGAAGCCTGGCAAGCGAACGGAAATGTCGCTCGTGATAAAGCCAGTGTAATAAATAAATATTGGCGTTTTTTGTTACTTTAACACTGTTCGTGGGTTTAGACCGCACCCCCAAACTCCTCCGATCTGGCGTTATTGCCTGTGTATGACATCCGGTCACCTGACGGGCAGAAGAAACATGACAACGAAAGAAACATGTAAAATTACTCCGAAATGAATGAATTACTTTGAGAAATAAAAATAAACAACTGACTGAAACCAATTTCTTTGGGTTAAAATTGAATTGAGAACATAAATATCTCAACGAGGAAATAGAAGAAAAAACAGAAGAGAGAAAAGAAAGTTATTTGCGGTAGAATGTGGCGGTTGGCACTCGAAGCGAGACACTGGGAAAAGTCGCCGTAGCTTGCCACCCAACCTGAAAAATCTCTAAGGTCCAAAGCTGGAGGTGGGATTGTCCGGTACTTACGGCGAAGGTGTCAGTGGAGTTTCCTCTCCGCTCACCCCAGTGAATTACTTGGAACAGGTTCGGCTTGATAAAGGAGTAATGTGATCGGTCCTTTAGGAAATGCGTGTATCCTGTGTGTGGGTCTCTAGTGCAGGCACAGTGGATGATGGATGCGAAAACTTACCGGAGGGCGGTCAGTATCCTGTCTTTAGCCGATGGGTATTTTTTAAAACCGTGCGAGTCCCTTCTAAACTGCAGGCTTTCGGTGATAGAGTCCGGAGGTGGTGGATGACCAGAATATCAAAAATGTTGTTTAGCGGAGAAAGAAAAGATAAACGGCCTCATTGTGGAAAACAAACTTCGAATGGGCAGTCACAACAGCATTTATTTTTGTTTTCTTCTTTTTTTCTTTTTTCCATGTGATCCAACATACCGTATCTGCGAAACGAACGGGTTTCTTGATCACCCGTCCGCGACTGGAAGTCAGTGGACTCGGGTGTATGCAGAGTGCTGTGTCAGAACGGCCGGGTAATTGGGTCATCGGCGTTTGTACGGTCGACGTATGGAACCCCGGAGACATGGGTATTGGTCCTGAAAAGTTCGATGAGGTGACATCGGACAAAATGCATTTGGCCAGAAAAGCTGGTTTAAGTTGGACCATGGTTATTGTATCCTATCTGCCGTTGTGGTCGACGACGAATGTTTCTTCCAGGCTGCGTAGGACTCTGTGGGGGCCGAATTATGCAGGTTGTAGAGGAGCGCGTGCCTCTGTTCTAAGGAAAACGTGTGTATAATCTCAAAGGTGTGTGTGTACGTAAATCGTCGTGCTTTGTTCGCGAGCCGCAGGAAATGGTAACTTTCTCATCTGGTGCTTCATCTTAGCGGCGTAATCAGCGTGGTCAAAAATAACGATGGACTTTAGGGCTACCAAGTCGCCAGGTAGTCGAAGCGCTCAACTGAATGTGAGTTCGGCTGATGGGGTTTGTAGATCGGCCTTAAGGGCGTTGCCACAACCCAAATTTACTGGCGGTAGTGATTCCCGCCAGTTTGGATTTTTTTTAGCTGCCAAGGATTTCTTCAGTTGCCGATGAAAACGTTCTGCTATTTCGTTTTATGATGGATGGTAGGCGGTGGTATGGATGCAACCGGTGCGTAAACGTTGTAGAAGACTACTGAAGGCTCCCTCGAATTACGAGCCGCGGTCTGTGGTAACCACGACTCGACAACCGAATACTGCCACCCAGTGTTTTGAGGGAGCTTGGGCGACTGTTCCGCTGGCTGCATTGTTCGAAGGTACAGCTTATGGCCATCTGGTGAAACGATATACACAAGTAAGCAGATATATGCTATCTTTAGACGAAGGCAACGACCCTACCAGGTCGACATGCACGTGTTCGAAACGTGAGTCGACACCTGGAATCGTTGATAGCGGGCTTTTCGTGTGCCTATGCACTTTTGACTGTTGACATTGGATGCAGGTACGGGACCATGCAGTGACATCACGGTTCATATTGTCCATATTGCCAAATATAACGGTCACCGACTAGTTTAGTAGAAGCTTTTATACCCAGGTGAGACAAACCGTGTAGTGTTTCAAAAGCCCGTCGCCTGAAAACTGACAATACTACTGGCCTTGGGTGGCGTTTTGACATGTTACACAGCATGAAACCTTCTGCTGAGGGAATGGAGACCTATTGAAGCAGCAGCGACGAATTGCTATAAAGCTGTTCTACCATGTCAATCGTGTACTAAGTGATGTAATACAGGTGTCTAGCCTTA
Source organism: Fasciola hepatica (assembly GCA_948099385.1). Classification (NCBI taxonomy): domain Eukaryota; kingdom Metazoa; phylum Platyhelminthes; class Trematoda; order Plagiorchiida; family Fasciolidae; genus Fasciola; species Fasciola hepatica. The sequence goes on from CANUEZ040000384.1 coordinate 17,984, forward strand.
CTGTGAGAGTATCCGTCCGTGGTGGCGCGCGATTTGTGGATGATCGGTTTATGGTCGGTGTAGACCGCGAATTTGCGTCCATCTAATATGTCTAAGGTGACGGATTCCTAGGTAGATAGGCAGAATTTTGCGGCCGAATATGCTATACTGGGATTCAGCCGGTTGCAGTTCTTTGGAAAAGAATGGAACTGGTTGCCAATTGTCGGCTAAGTATTGTTGCAACACAGCGCTCATGGCTTTGTCTGGTGCGTCGGTGAATAATGCAGTTGAAAATATTGGTTTCAGATGTGATAGCGAGGTTATGTTGCGATAGCCTGCTTTAGAACAGCAAGACCATATCGTGCGGTTTCTGTGAAAACCAGTTGTTTCGCCTTGCCTTTTACCAAGTCTGTGAGGGGCTGCATTGGCTGAGCGCATTGTGGGATGAAATGCCGATAGAAGTTGACCAACTCGTGGAGACGTCGTAGTTGCTTGAATTATGCAGGTTCAGGGTAGTCCAGGATTGCCTGCGCCTTGTCCTGGTGAAAGTATCCTTGTGGCTTAAAAATTTGATGGCATCGACGCCCATTACACACTTATTCGCGTTGACCGTGACCCCGTGTTTAGATGGGCAGTCGCAAAGCGTGTGCGGATGTGCTGGATGTTCTGTCTTAGACGAGCTGACAATCAGGATATCGTTGAAATAAGCGAACGCAAAATCCAAACCACTACAGACATTATTGATGAAACGCTGGAAAGTATGCGCGGCGTTTCTTAGTCCAAACGGCATTCGTAGAAACTCGGAAAGACCGAAAAGAAGTTGTTACGTCTGCTTTTGGGATCTCGGTATCCGCTACTGGTATTTGTTTATATGCCCGCAGTAAATTTGTTCGGCTGAAAATTATCTTACCAGTCAAACCAGCTGCAAGGTCCGTGATGTGCAGAATAGGATATCGGTTGGGAGTGGTCACTCGATTGAGTGAGTGATAGTCCCCGCACGGTCTCCAGTCGTCGGGCGTTTTCTTTAGCTCTATGTGTAGGGTGATGCCCATGGGCTGTTGGAGGGCCGGATAATTCCCACGTTGAGCATATGTTGGAACTCAGAGCGGCTCCACGGAGCCTGTCTTGAGCCAACCTGCGGGATCGAGCGGGGACCGAGGGCCATTGTGTGACGATGTGATGGGCCACATCAGTGGTGATCGGAAGCAGGTTGTTCTTTGGGTGGACAAAATTATAATACTTGTTGAATAAACTGCCGAATTTTGGTTCGGAAGTGGGGATTGGCGTGAGGATCGTTAGCGGCTGAGCCTCAGTCGAGGAACCAACTACGAAATTTGATGTGACTCGATCTACTAGCTGTTGCTTTCCGGGATCGACCACTAGACCGAGCCTTTCCAAAAAATCGAGGGCTAAAATGGCCTGGTGTACTTAGGCGACGACGTAAGCTATGGTCTAAGGTGAGAAATCGACTGCCTTATGTTGGGATTGGGGTGCCGTTTGCGGCTTGCGGTGATTGAGCTGTAAGGGGGAAAGTGGACCGTTTTGAAACCGGTAATAAACTGAGCTGCTTTCCAGTGTCTACTAAGAAACGCATACTGATAGTTGTTTCTTTCACCTAAATGAGGCGACTAGGAATAGGGGCACCCGAAAAAGTCGTTGCCATCATCTGTCGGCCCAGCAGTTTCCTGGCGGGTGTGGTAAGTACAAGGCTGTTCGCACTTACGCGCCTGGGCGGCGGTGATATTACCACTTGCTGGATTATGCGCTTGGTCACGGGGCGTTCGGGGTAGAACTGCAACGACTCTGGTTTCATGAACGCAAACTAATGATGGTAGTCTCGTGCTGTTCCACCACCTGCAATAAACGGCGGACCTCCTGGCATACCATCTGAATGCTATAGTTGTTACCAGGTGCGTTACGCTGGGTGGTTGTTGACGCAGAGTTCACAGTGGGATTTGGTGGAGTAACAGAGGTGTTGGTGAGTGCGTGGAACCGGGAATCAAAAGCACGTGCCTGCCCGAGGACTTTGTCTGCAGCCTCTGCGCACTTATCCAAAGTCTGACCTTCATATTAGAATGCCAAATTTGCTCTGAGCATCTGATGGAAGCCGCTGCATCCATATTTGACACAAGACTACGTCGTACATGAACGTCCTGCATACCAATAAATGCATCTTTCTTATTAACTGCGGTGGGTTCATATTTCTTAGCTGGATTTCGGAGAGAAGGCGTTGGAAACGTCTCTCTTCCGACGCTGCCACGCGCTTGAATAGAGCTTACAGGAGTGTGTCAAACAGGTTGTGATCCGTGCGGGTTCATAACGATGTCCCGGATTTCTGGGGTTGCTGAGAGCATTTTGTTGTATTTATACTGCTTACTAGATATACGAACCTCCTGGAAACGAGACTCGAGGATGGGGATGAACACCTCCGAATCTCTTGGTATGGAATCCGGTATTCTCATGTGTGCTGCATGGCACTCCGGATCATACTCGGGCGTAGACCGTAAATTCATTGTGAGATAGGTTTTCTGTGGAAATGAACTAGCCTGGAATTCCAAAAATTTGTTGGAAACGCCTGATGAACAAAATCTCGGGACCAATGGGAATAAAAACTGATCGATACAATAAAGACGATGAAAAAACGTGCAGAGTTAAAACAAAATGCCCCATGGATATACGAAAATGCGAATAAACTAACTAATGTTAGACCGAATATATGGCAGACGAAAGGAAGGAAAAAACTACCGAAGACGTGATCTGCGTGGGGTACTTTGGTGGGATTTTCCAAAAATATAAGTGGAACGGGCTCACCAATTATTGGAGGGCACATTCCCTCAGCTTCCACGATCGTGGGGTGCGAACCGCGTGTTTTCTCACGGGGCCTGAGTACAGAGACCGCACACTGACATGTGCCGAGTGAGTGTGTCGGAAGTAGTGCTTGTGGTAGCCGCGTGCGCAAAACGTACTGTTAAACAAGTGATAGACAGGGTGTGATCAGCTGTTTACTATACAGTTGGGATTTCTAATGTCATCATCTCTCTGTCAACGATTTCACAGAGAAAATTGACAGTTTCAGTTAAGGGTACTTTGCAGAACGAAGGAACCACATCAAGAAAACCATGTTCTTCAGTTTCATATTTGTAACTTCAAAAATGCTGATGAACTGGAAAGTGTCTAATAACGTGTGTTTTTGCTATTTTTCTACCGTAGAGGTTCTAGTATTTCAAGTATCCACCTGGCTGTTGCATGGGTGGGCATAAATAATCATGCGGACTATAGGATGGAGAAGCCTTTCAGGTTTCTGAACTTCGGGTAGAAAATGTAGACGAGGTAAAGTGGAACCCACTTGACTGAGGCTTTCGAAGAGACTGGGTTTTATGTAGCCTCGGTCCCTGAGACGTTTTTGTGCTGTCGTAATTTTCTGTTCTGTCTTCTCTGTTTGGTCTTCATTCGGTGCGTCCTCGGTGGACTTAGATTCGTCACAGAGATATGTGGTATGTTAGACACGTAAGTCGCTCGGTCCATCAAAACAGTTCCAGATACTTATTCTAGTCTGCTGAGAATAACTTTTGGATTGCGTTGTAGATCCCTTAGGGCATCAAAGTGCTTTCGTGTCAGAAGAACTTGACTGCGTACATGATAATGCGGGTACCGATACTATCACGTGGCCAGTGACCATTTGAAACGTCCTCAATCTTCTGTCAATCTAGATATGAGATAAGTCGTTTGTACAACCAGTTTTTTGGATGGTACTTCAAAATCGATTTGACTTCCTTTTGCGATGTTCACAACAACAATATTTTATCGCGTCGAACAACACGCATCAGGAACAATGAAGCTTCGGACGCAAGCAACTGCCGAAGCAGTTAGCGTCCATCTTTTGAGACCACAACCATACTTGCAACGAAAGTTGGTCCAAGCGTTCCAGCTGCCGTGGTGGACAGTCCATTACATCATACATGAGCGTGGCTGTGACGCCAGTTAATTATGACTTCTTATGTGACCCAGTCATTTGTGCAAATGTTACGTGGTTAAAGTTGACTCATCCGTCTGCCAGTCATTTCATTCAATTCCAAACAATGAATGAGACACTTAGAACTCTTCCGATTAGCTTTCTACAAGTTTTTACTTTACAAATTTGATTGTAATGGCATGAGAATGAAATCACCGAAAACATATGTTCGCCTGCAGCTTGCGTTCCGAATACCGTAGTTGGCTTGTTTCGCCATCGAAAGTGAGAATGTCTTGCGGTTCAAGCTATCGAATGAATGGGTTGGTCAGAGCTTATGAGTTAGCGTGAACAATGCATCGGTCATTGACCAATAAAGCTTGTGTGATTTAATAAGATATGGGTCTGTTTTATCCGGAAATCATCGGAAAGAACAGGAACACATTTGCTTTGCGGTACGTGTATTCAGGAGCAGTGCATAGTAATTGCAAGCACAAGCGAATATGTATGTGTAAATGTAAACGCGAGTCGGAATTGTATGCAAGCAAGAAAAGCTGGCCGAGCATTTGATTGCCTGTCAACACGACACAGATTGAGTGTTAAGCCCAGTTTGAGATGAAGCAATGCAAACATCAACTGTGTGTATGTGTGGGTACAATTTCAGATATTTTTTGTGTTAGTGTGAAGGCTTTAGGTCGATCGTCTGCAGAGGGTTCATGTGCGTGTGAGACTGTCTGTCTGAACAGGTACCTGTTCGAGCTGAAGACAACATCACCTCCCTCCTACAGAGAAAGTGAGATTATCGCGCACAATGAGATGACGTATCCGATTCGATTGGCGAAGTCTCATGCCTAATGAAAGATATAAATCTGGTTGCGCAGTGCTGATTGGCGAATGCGGTGTGATTCTGTTAGTTACAGAAATGCGCGAAGTTAAGCAATAATATTCGAAACATCTTGCAACGGGAACTGTAGTGACCCCAATTAATCTGAGAAAATGACCGTTTTCTGGACACCATTTTTGATCGATTTTCTCTACGATCTTTTCAGACGTTTGACACCGACCTTACTGTTTTGTTCGGTTACGTACGTTTTATTGGACTGAATTTTCCGAGGTTTCCGTCAAACTCGTTTTGAATCAATTTCTCTGTCGGTCCTTCGCCGATTGTATGCGCTCACCGTTCGCTTTCTGCGAAGCCGTGGCGTTTATTGCCATTCAATGTATTTCTCGTATGGGAACTGTTTCGATGCGATGATATATAAAACACACCTTTGCATCTATTAGCCGAATTGCGTCTTCTCTATTCGTCCAATAGTGGGGATGACGTTGGTGTTTCGCTGGCAGACCGAATAGAAGACACGTTCACTAGCCGCCCTGAAAAGTCTTCTATATCCTCCGTCTACTCATGAGGAAAAGCGAACACTAATCTTGACCAAGCTTCGCCCAAAATGCCCAAGGCGGACACAGGAAAGCCACAGGAAACGCAAAAAATAATATATTGGTAGTTCTGCCAGCTCAGCTTGGCCTATTGCAAGGGTTTTCATCCTTCATACTTGCATTATTTTACTCCTCGTGGACACGGTATTCGGTTCGCTGAATATACCTTCATGGAACTCCACCGTTCTTCAAAGACATAAGATGATACATGCTATTTCTCGAGAAAATTATCTCACCATTTTAAGGGTTGTTGTTCCATTTTCTAAGTACAAATTTATGAAAATTGGCTTCCCTCTGCTTACCTTCATGAAATTCTCACCTATTTCCTTGTGATCTCACCTATAACGTTTTCAATTTAACTTGAGTATGCTTCACTGACCATTTTTTTGCATTAACCTTGTGAATATTGTATTTTTTGCGTCCCAAAACAATGTTCTTCGCAACATTCCTACATCCGCCTGATTCTTTAATTGTGCCCACACTGATAATGGAGTAAGACTCGACCTGGCCTGGTGATATGCGGACCACAAACAGCTGACACAGAAAATTTTGAACTAGAATGGAACAAAAATGTCGAAAGATTGTGCTTATTGGAAGTGAAGTTTACAAAATTATATTGTTTATTTTTGGTGAATCTTGTTTTTCTTGGTCCACTCTTAGCAGTTAGCTCTCCAGTTACTGGCTTAGCAGTTGCTGATTGTTGATTTGGTTAGTGTTCATGTATATCCCGTTGCACCAGGTTCAGTGCCCACTGGCAATTTCTTCCTCGAATTGAAAGCTGCCTGGATGTAAAGGGGCATCGTGCGTAAGAAACTGGGTGCAAATTTTGATCAAGCCTATGTATCCTGTAATCTGATCTGATAGCTGAGGATTCGGCCCAAGGGAAATGGTACCATTGAGAATGGAAAGCAATAGTCGACGTGCGGATCCAGTGGCTTCACCGATTTTGGAAGGGTGTGTACAGTGCCTGGCCCGATGAAGAGCGCAGTGGACAGCGTGACTGTTAAAATGGTCCTTATGAGGCCACTATATTTCGTTTACCGTGTTGCTTCCGTGAAGCCAATTTGTTGTTGCTCTCTTTTATTTCTTTTGGATGTGCTTCTTGTCTCACATGCAAAACGGTCGGTATACCAGCTTCATGTGTGGGCGCTCATTCACGTAAGTTTTAATTCGCGTGAAACAAATTGGATAGGTATGGTACGTAGACAATTTCGTGCTTTGTTCAGTATGTGATGAAGTTTGACAACTTCACAAGATGGAAAGGGAATTGCTTTCGATTCGATCCGCTAGCCATTTTTGTGAGTTACAGTAATCATGTATGCGGAAAGGGTCAGACCAGAATATCTGTTAGTTAGTTCAGTAACCCTTTGCCGCTACTGGACGTCAGTCTACTAGCTACAATACTGTGGGAACTACGGTCGAATAAAGTATATATATATATATATATATATATATATATATATATATATATATATATATATATATATATATATATATATATAGTATTTCTCGGTGGACGGTGAATTCAAAACCCAACGAGGTCGGTCATGAAACTGGCCTTCGTTATATTATAACTCGTAGACACCTGTTCCGTTTTCTTTACACTTGAATTCACTGGATAAGGTCATCTGCATTGTGGCTTATACCTCCTTCTACAGTAAATTCCTTATATCATTGGATAGTATAGGTTGCTCAAAAATGTTCTATACATGCCTCAATGTGTAGATCATCCTTTTATCCTTCTCACCACTCACCACCAACAGTGGCTGGTTTTTCACAAGAACAACGAGTTCGGGACAATCGGAAGTCAAGTCTGTCTTTCCAAAAGCTGCTGAAAAAACATTCGTTTCACCTACTTTTAACCGATAACAGATAAGAATGGCTTTTACAGTTCCGTTTTATAGTCCTTCACACACAAAAGACTACAAATTGATCGACCGAAATATTTTCACACGGGAAAAATTGTCTTTTTGTTCTCATAATAAGTATAACATTTAAGTCACTTATAACTCAGCAACGGCTTCGTATTTCACAATAACTTCAGTAGATCGATTTCGCATTTCTCGAAACTAGCCCCTTTAAAATACGATATTCTGCGCCAACTTAGGTATCTCCAAGTCAGAAATTACACCTTCAACGTCCACAATGACTCGAATTCGACTCATATTTACCGTTCAGTCCATTGTCACTTTAATTTATCTAAACTCTCCGCAGCCTTATTCCTCTGTTGCTATATTGCGCTACTTTCTCTTTAAAATTTGTTTTTCGTCGTTGTTGTGTTTGGCTCGTACAGTCATGTGCTCACACACGCACGCATGATCCACACCCTGTGCAGTCATGGACGCACGCCTGCAATCGTGCACACGTACACAGTTGACATTTGTCGTGCTCCATCCTGGACGGCATTGACCAATCAGATTGTATCACGTGTTGCGCGACCTTGCACGACGTTGTCCGATTGTATCGTTGTTTGACATTTCCCATTACATATCGGACTGACTCACGCTCTTGCATACTCGTTTGCGTTTGCACGTGCTTGTTTGTACTGGCGCTTACTGTACGTTGCTGCGGGAATATACGTTTTTCCATACACGTGCGCCTTTCTTCTTTTACCGAATTGTGAACACAACAGTCGTATTGAGTGATGCTTTCATGCGTGTCTCTCAACCGTGGTCGAGAAATTTGCCATTACTATTATTAGTATAGGTAGAATGCTAACATGCGCGCCTAGACAAAAAATAACAAAAACGTTCGTTGAATTACTAAGCATGGCAAAAACTTAAAAACTGGCTAAACTTTTTTCACACAGTCGAAATAAACTCTCGCACTCTCCAACAGAAACAGTTTGAGTATGTCAAGCCACAACTACCCGTAGGACGTGCAAACCAAAGCCTCTCTAACAAGGTCATCCTGCGCAGACCGCACTTCGCTAAAAGGCCTTAGAGGTCAATGGTTTCTACGACAAACCTCACTAACTAGAAGAAATAAATCCCCGTTTTCAGACACGAAAGCAATCTGCTTGTACCAACCTCACAATCGCCTTACAACTGTTTCTCATTTTCTGTACTGTTAAATGACCCACTTGCAACGACATGTCATTTTGTCCCTTGATTATGATGAAATACTGCTTGCGCCGATTGTGCCACCTAATAATCCCTAATAGCGTAGTCCAGGACGAATAGCGCTGAAAGTATGACCGAAATGAACCATATTTCATTGTACCTGCCAACTTATACATCTTCATCTCCAACAGCTCAGGTCGTACTTTGATAAGCGCTTCATCTTGGAATTCAGTGGTTCCTGAGGAGCACAAACATTTGGGCCGTAAACCCATAGTTGGCGGTCTTTATCTGCCAGTCACATCCCTCAAGATGCCAGGTCAGCCGGATTTTCTTTTCCTGGCACCCATCTCCATCGCGTGAGAAGCCAGCAGGCACGGATCTTGGGCGCTCTGTTCGTACCATCTGTAGCGAGCCGTCCTTCGTCGCTCTTCAAGTAATAAAGAACTGGGTTGGAATGGGTACAAAAATGAACGTCAAGTAGCTTAAGATTTCTTTTTCTCTGAATCAGTTCTACTCTTCGCGCAACAGCAGCCGCTGCAGTCAGTTCCAACTTATGTATGGAGACAGCCTTCAGGGGTGCCACAAACGACTTGGCGAAAACAAGTACGCAACTTGACTGTGACCTGCCGAATACAAACCAAAAGTAGGACGCTTCCCCGTGGCCCACCTTGGAAGCACCAAAATAAAAGTGCAATTCAACATCCTTATCTGCATTCAGAACAACTTTTGCATACCATCGTAGCACTCTTAATTATATGACCCATCTACAATCCTCTTCCCTTGTTCTCATTTTGCTTCAGTATCCAAGCTCAGCGGTTCATTCCTACCAACATTTTTCCGGCACATTTCTTGAAACAATTGTTTCATCGGTAAGATGAACGGGCCTAAATGGTCATAGATTGTGGACACTCGTTTCAACAAAACTCTTCTTGTTGTTGGCCGATCCTTGACGTGAACCTGGCATTCGAAGAAGTCTAACCCGACATTCCAAGACATACCTAAGGTTCTCACAGTCGGCAACTGATTCGTATCAATGGGTTTCGCAGTGCAGTTTCTTTCGCCAACCGGAAAGGCATTTAAGACATCTCACGCGGTACTCATCCACTTGATTATCCTGAACCCATGAAAATCTAATAGGCCACATGATCCCTCCAACAAACACAATGCCTCTGCTGCATTATTACTGGAAGTTACACAATCGTTGACCTGGAAGTCCTTTAAAACCACTTGTGATACCGCCGACAAGGGCTGGTGCCCAAATAACCTAGCTCGCTTCTGCAGAGCAAAATTCGCATAAAATTTTAAGGAAACGGCCCAAAGGGCGTGAACTGCTGATTGAATTCTTGTAGCCCAGCGGTATCACCAACAGATCACGACCCGCTGTGGCGGCGCGCACGTGATCTTCAGACCGCTTGCGCTGAACAAGCGAGATTTCTAATACGAAATCGTTTTGTCTAGAAATGCCAAAAGAAATCGTGACGTAACGGGTGCTCATAAGGCCCTACCAGTGTCTATATCTGGATAGGTGGAAAACTGTTGCCGTATCAAACAAACAGTGTTGGGAGTAACGGAAACGAGCTGACAACACTACTACCTAGGCACACGATTGTCTTTGGCCATACAATGTACTGTGCAAACCGAAATGAATCCAACTGATTGCACTGCCCCATACCGTGACGGGTTCCTTCGTGGAAATCGAGGAAGCTTCCGACTATCCAAGAATGGGCGGTGCAGAGCATGACTAAGCTGTTGTGACATGAATGCTAGAATGATGAATGTCACTAGGTAATGCTGTTTTCTGCTAAAATGTATAGCTTCTTTCCATTGTAAAGTGTTGGCTGGTTTCCTTCTTCCCTTTGTAGTTTGTTTAGTCCAGCGGAGCCATAAACAAAGTCAGTGATTTGGAACAGAAAATAAATGACTTAAATAATAAATGGAAATAGATGGAGTATGCATTATCAAAGATTCCTTCTCTGAAAATAATTGCTGATCCAACAAATCAAGTTGACCCCGAAATCTTATATAAAGCCGGTTCTTGTATTGATGCAATCGCCTCGGAAACTCACAGAAGAATGAAGAACGCCAGAAACGCTATAGTGCTAAGTGTCCCGGACAGACTACCAATACAGTTTGTTCAGGCCACTATAATGAACACATTCAACATAGCTCATCAAATGTGCTATTGTACTAGGCTGCGGAAACGGTCACCACGCTACAACTGTCCTCTGGTCTTTCAGTTTTTCAACCAACTATTAGCCGTTGAGTTCGTCAGTAACAGTCAAGGGATTGCTGGAGTTATGTTATTTAGAGAAATCAAAATACACGCTGATAAATCTCCTCTACAAAGAGATATATTCCGCTTGCAAAGATGCAAGCCAACACCTTCCACTGGCCCTGAGCCGGCATGACCCGTAGATACATCACCGCATACTCCTTTGATCCTGTAAAGCCTGTTAGACGCAGATTGACTGTGGCGGAAGTCCTGAACAGTAAATCCGTAGTGAGAAATTCATCGGCATTGCTATCGGTGCATACTCCGCGAACAGCGAACGCAGACTTACACATATCTGCGTATGTGTCACTGACTGAACCACCAGGAAGACGTCGACACCTTGCCTCCCCAAGTACTATGTTCGCTAGAATAAATAGAAAAAACCAACTTCAATAAACCCATAAGCCTACATCCTCGGGGTCTCCAAAAAAATTACTCAGGAGTTCTCCTTTCCCGTTTAGTCACAAGACAACGCATCTACCAGTGGAATCATTTCTACAGCCAAGTACGTCCACCGGGAGGCCTCGTGATTTGACCTCAACGAAACAACAGCTGCATATACCTGGAACTATGGCGACCAAGCCCAGTCAGCACCGTGCAGCAAGCATACAACCAAATAACCCCCTTTGCCACCATCAACAGCTACCGCCCCTCTCTCGAGCCAGCTACCAAGTCATCATATGACTTCACGATCCTCCCTGTTCAGATGCCAGTCGTGGAGTTAGGGCAACACAACACTGGCACCTAGCCTGAGCTCCATCTGACTAAAAAGCCTGTACCACTTATGAGCCTACAAACCCCTTTTACGTTGGAGCCCCTATCGAATCCACTAACATCACATCAACTCCATACAATGTAAGCCACGCCCCCACAATCTCTAAACCCACTCTCCCATGGCCATGTCCTCTTAGCCCCTGTGACAATAGCGCCAAATATTGACCATTGTTTCCTTAGACACCTTCCATCACCATTTGTGTCTCACCTTTGACAACTCCGCACGTCTAAATTGCCGGTTGCCCAATAATTACTTCTACCTTTGTGTGGAAATCTGCACCGAAAACCGACGCTGTTGAAAGACTACAATGATGTGGAATCCCGCACCATTAACCTACTTTGGGCAACTAGAAATGTCAGTGACCCAGACCTTCTGGCTATCCCTTTCATCCCAGAGGGTTCATCTACATTGCAAATTAGCACATCCCAACACCATAGCATCTCCAGTCCTTCTGTTTCCTATAGCGCACCGTACTACCAAACAGCTTACAGGTCAAACCCTCCAGGTCTCGGTGCTGATTCGCCACTCGTAAATGGATATTCTAGTCAGACCATGAATCGAGACTACTCCGCACTACGTAACCTACTTGACCAACCGAGTTCCTTAAAACTAAATACTAACAACAGTATCTCGTCATTTCTTTTAAAGGGCCGATCCATCATGAACAATACTCGGCACTTGCGATATCTGGCCGCTAGTTCTAATCATGATATAATCTTGAAAACTGGAATGTGGTTAACCAATTGCACTCCAACGGATCAGAATTCGCTTGCACGCTATAACGTCTTCAGAAAAAACTAGAAATCCTGGTGCGTCGGAAGTTGTTCAGCATTTATCACGCAGACCTTCAATACAACAACACGTCAGTACCCTCTAACTGATCTCATTCTCGACTCACTTTGGCTTACCGTCCACATTCCCGGCTCTCAGCTCCATGTTGGATATGTTTACCGTCCCCCAAGAGAAACTTTCCATGAACTCCCTCACTGACTGATGCACTTGGATAGCTCTCGTTACTGCCGTCAAGTGTAGAGATTATTACTGGTGACTTTGTTCTATCTGAGATAAATTGGCCATCTTAATCTGTACCCGCTAACCTTTTGCCATTTGCAAACAAACATTATTGTTGGAGGTTCGGCACAGCAGATCCGCTCGTCTACGAGGGAGAACAGCATTTTAGATCTCATTTTCATTAGTGGCTTCCCTCATATAGTTGTTCCAATCTCCCAAGATTTTCCCGGTAACGATCACAATACGATTAACTGCCACATTCCCACTCACCCACAGCCAACCCTGAAATCACACTGCATCAAGTCCATTCCCCTTCCTTACTGGAAGCATCCCCGTACAACCATTCGACTATCTGATTGGAGTGAGTTTATTCTCTCTGGTGATCCACAATACCCTACCGATATTTCCCATGCACAGTTCTTCAGATGTCTTCAGAAGAATACCTGCCTCTCCCAGCAACGGACTAACAGGAAGTCATTTATCACCTCTCTGCAAACAAAGTATGCCAAACTTCAAAAGATTTATCAAACTATACACGACTTTGCAGTTCTTTTGCAACTTATTCGCCTCACTTCTACTTTTCAAAGACTTGACGAAATTGCATTGCGTAACCAGGAACTCAAGGCTCTGAGACACCCAAATTGATCTCTTCGACTGTCATTGCTGCACATGACCAGAACCTCGAATACTCATAGAGATATCTTGCACACGGTTACCACGGAATATGTTTCCGTCTTTACTCCCCTAACTACTGCCGAGGCTTTTGACTCATTCTCTGCCTCAACTATGGCCCCTTTTACCAATATTGGCCCTCCTCTTCTTCACACAGTTACCGCTTCAACTCTGTCCACAGTGGAATTGGAAGCCTCAAATATCTTCCAATTAATCATCAACCAGGACCCGAAGGTGTGCCGCCCACTGCTATAGTTATATGCCAACCTGGCTTACCTTACTTATTACTTAGCCTGCCTACCTTATCAATGTACTCCAGTCTGGAGCCGACAAACTGGAAATGCTGAGTCAAAATCCCGTACCAAAAAATATGCCCATTACATGAGGTAACAAGCTACCGTCCAACTAACCATACACCTATTCACCCTCGGTTAATGGAGAAATTCGTAAAAGAACACATTGTGAAATACCTCTTTCAATTAGACTTTGGTAATCCATGACAAACCGTCTTCCTTCGATTGAGATCTTGCGCTATCTGCCATATTGCTTTTTGAATCTCATCACAGAAGCGGCAGACAATGCAGTGGCCCTTTTGCTACTTTACATGGACATGACAAAGGCCTTCGACCGCGTGCCACTCGCTTATTTTCTGGCCAAATTCTGATCCTTTGGCAATACTGACCCCTTACTATCTTGGATAAATTCTTACCTGTCTAATCGCCCTCAGATTGTATCAATAAATGGACACTATTTCAGGCCCAAACCAGTTACAAGCCGTGTCATACAGGGTAGCGTCCTTGGCCCTCTGCCGTTCCTCATTTATATGAACGACAGATTCCTCTCAGTGAGTCATGGCACTCCATATCTTTTTGTTTATGGCATAAAAACTGTCTACTCATTCAAGCCTGATTGTCTCGCTTCGGCTATCTTAAATACTTCTGAAGACATATCTGCACATTTTACATGGTGTTCAACTTGGCAGATGAATTTTTTGCTCAAATTATGAGGTACTTACATATGAAGGCAACCTACCTCCAGGGTCGCTAGCCACTTTTGGTTCATTCATTGCTAGCAAACTAGTTATTTGGGACCTTGACTTAAGCTATTCCTACCCATTCAGTGTCTCCCGATATTTGGCTCTCCAAGTCGCAAAGACCAGAAAGTGCCTAGGTATAATATTTCACCGCTTTCGACTTCGAGACTGCATTCTCTCCCTCTGTAAGTCTTAAGCCAGGCCTCTATAAGAATTCTGTCCGTTGATCCTTTCTTTTATGCGCAAGTTAGTTAGTTATGGTATCGAATCATCCCAACGTAGTTTCACTATGCGACTGATGCCTGGTCGCCTGATCGTGGACTACCTGATACTTACAGCAATTTGGCCTCAACAGGAAAACTCATACAAATCCCAGCTGTGCGGGGCTCTGTCAGATCTACCTCTTTGACCGGCGCATTTGTGGCTACTAATTGCTATCACAGACATTTATCTCAACCGACTTGCCTTCTTCCTATCTGAATTGAGCCTCAACCTTCGTTCTACCTCACACAGTTACCGGATTGTGTACCCCAAAGCAAGAAACGGTTTCATCTTCAAATATCTTTATTTTGGACATCACCATTCCCGACAATCTCTGGAAGAAGTCATTTATGCACTGCGCAATTTGCATGTCAAAACTCCATTTATCTAAACAAAACCGTCATTTAGGTATTGATCCTCTCACCTACCAACAACACCAAAATGTATGAAGTGGTCCTCCTTACAGTGCTTCATCCACGTGACATCCTTCCCTCTGTTCCATTCTATCCTCCTCGTGCATCATTGATCATTCAGTCATTTGCAATTCCTGACAGTCGCATCGATAGTGAAGTATTCACAATCGAGGATAAAGACCACTCCATCGCTTCCTCAGTGTCCCATGTCAGATCGTCTTCAGAATATTGAGCCATGAAATCACTTTTACTTTCTGACAGCTTTTCATACGAACTACTCTTATACGATTCTAACAATCCACCATGTTTACTCACTTTGTTACTAACTTTGGATTCTTCCATATTATTCATCAACGAACCCAGACAAATCCATAATTGTATCACATTTCACTCATCCATAAGCCTCTGTAGCTGTTCTACCACATTATCATGGTAGGCCGACTGAGCCACAATTCATTGAGCACATTTTCTATAACATTTGCTGGAAATCAACTACCTATAATCCAGGCTGTGATTATTCTGTTTGTCTCCCCAAAGTCTCAGGTTGAACTTCCCTCAACGTAACCAGTCACACAATTATCTTCTCTTTCTGGCGGTTTCAGTAATGCATCATTTAGTTGATTCCGTCAAATATCCAACGTATATACCACTATTAGGCCAGCTTCGTTGTAAATTCGTATTTTTCAAGTCATTCTAGGAGTCACTTCAGAAAAACCAGTAAATGAACAACATTTTATCAGCTTTTCCCTATTGCAACCTTTTCCATCAATTTTTCACGACCAGGCATCTAAGCCGAGTACCGCTTTGAAGGCAGTTTACCCTAAACTTTGCTGAAAAAGCACTACACGTATGCCAGGTTACTGACCATCCAGTTTTTCCCTAATGCCCCATGTCAGAGTTATACCAGCATATCCCGTTATGCAATCGTCTGTATGTTCTGACAGTACCACTTACGAACCATCCCAGTATGACCTCATAAAACCATCGTAAGTCAACTTCTCCATCCACCTTGTTATCAACTTGTGTTCACTAACTAACCTAAAACACACTTTTCGATCTGAATCGTATTTAACCACCTCTCAACTTTCGTCGCTCTGCTTCACCAAAATTTCCAGGTTCGGGCATCGACGTACATCCTTTTTATGGGTGAGTCTTCCGCAACTTCTAGCTGAATAGTAAGTAATAATGCCGTGGTAAATCGGACATGATGTTTCATTTACGTAATTCGTGTCCTCAGAGAACACCTAGCAACTGTTTCGGTATTATACTTCTGTCATTCCTCTGATCATTTGAGCTACTGGTCCAGTCATAACTAAAAATCTTTCCAGTTTTTCGTCAGTGCATTTTCGAAAATTTCTCTGTCAGTATACTCTCCCCTGCGACTTCGTATCAATAATATCGGACTTCCTGCTCGTTTTCCTCCCACCCCCGCTTTACTTCATTACGTATCCTGACCACGAAACCCATTTCACTCAATACTGGGCAACGGGAACAGTGAAAGTATTTTGGTTTGGCTGGTGTACGGCAGGTTGCTGCTGATTGGACCCGAATGATGTTGTCACAAATGTGGCCGGATTCGACTGTCTCCTGTTTGATGTGTCTTGGTCTGTATGGTCTGTATATGTTTAGCTAGTACACGGTTGCAAGATAATTGGTTTAACATTCTTATTGTAGTTATTTATTTTTTGTGATTGGCTGAAGAAACATACGCTTGTTATTGATGGGCCGGTCATATTTAAGCCTGAGTACACAGCATAATCATCACTCCACCAGTGCGTTGGGAGCTGTGCGGTTGGCGAGTGAGGCACGTGCCTGCTGATGATTCACTATTGTTCCGGCTTGTGACGAGAAGGTCTACCTGGATCTAATAACGTGATAGTTGTTCGTCATTCTTTGTTTCGACTCTGTAACTTCGCAAATCGCAGCCAAATATAGAGTAAGGTGATATGTTGGATTATTCGAACCAGATGCAAATGTTGAACGACCTCTTGAATAGGTGGGAATTGACATTACCTCAGATAGGAATTGTATTCACATATATTTCGAATGTATTTATATCTGTTTACACACAGTCAAATGACGACATTTATTATTTCAGATGTACATTCTGCACTTAAAAAGCACTGAACACATCAAAGAATGTCAAATACTTAATATTGTACTACCGAATTTATCGTCCTTGCTGCGGCAACAGATTGGCCAAACGGAAGCAGACTATTTCAAAATACCCGTCGTAGGTAAATCTTGGCAGCCTTAGAAACGGCCGCACTTCAAAACATTTCGGCACATTAATTACACCCTACACTGGGCAACGTATCCACCTGACTTTGAAATTCAACTTTGCTGGACATTCGTTCGTGCAACCATTTTAACCTCTACACTCATTTGTGCCGTATATACCCAACTGAATGTTGAAGAATCCTTTTTGTGAGCCCACACGTACCATTTGATTTTGCAACCAAGGAAGCTTCGAGTGCCCCAAAACTGAACCAATATCATTACTTTCATTGCTAATAATTCACTTGAGTTGGTGCGTTTCGATCGGCTCATCGATCATATGTAAACGTTTTTGAGCCGCAGTTCCGTCGCTCCTTTGCCACTTGTTGGGCGGTCCGTCGTACCTTCGAGCGGTGCACTGATGGGACTCATATAGTGGTTTTCAGTGATTAAGCTTGAAAGGATGGAGAATATTATACTAATATACTGAGCAACTGAACGAAACTGGGATTGTTGGCCAGAAGGAAGTAACCGGTGTCCGCGATTATTTGGATGCTTTAAGCATATCAACCCTAACCCTTCTTGGTAAAGTTTAACATCTTTACGTGGCATCCGATGCGAAATAATAATGTCTCTGACATGGTAAGCGTTTTTTCTTAAGATTATCCTTATATAGGGACAATAAGTAGATGATTTCACTTATTTTGAGAGCATGAAATAGAACGATCAGTCACTTGGTATTTCAGGGCACTTAAGTGTATTAAACCAACACATTGGAATACAATGCCCACGAAGCAGTATACAATACTCCGGTTGTCTTACTGTTCAGCTGACTTTTCATGGCGTCACCAGATGGAAAGGAAAATTAAGCTTCGATTCCAACGGTGGGCCACCGAAAGGCAGGTATGCTATCGAACAGCGGATGAACAGAGGGCTGTCTCATTAGTGATTCATGAGGGATGTGATTATGGCATCCGTAGAGCGCTAGTTATTAGGACTTAGTGTATATCAGACTATACAAATAATCAATAAATGATATTGCGTAAAGCGTCTATATAAAATATCGCAAGCGTGTGAACATTAGTTACTTGTTAAGTGAAGGACCAATATAAATATAATTTGTCAAATATTTCTTTACTCAATGAAAAATAACACCATTTTGAAGATGCATTCTTCAGTTTCCCCAACTACTAGCTAGGGCAATGTAGGAACTCGTAAACCTTACTTCCCTAGCACTTCCCTAGCACGCGTGAAAACGAACTTAACCATCAACTGGAACTTCACTTTTATAACTAAAATACACCAAGTGGATTAGTTCCAAAATCCCGGAATAATTAATCAAAACGGCCGCCGACGAGTTGTGTAGTAACCACATTAGAAATGGCGGTCGCTCAAATCGAAGATAGTATAGAGTCGCAAGTTCAGTATCATTATATAACTGGAAATTAATTACCCGCTTATAAATCGTACAGAGGTACGAAAATACAAATCGCTGCAGGGAATTCCCGTTCCAAGAGACGAAAAAGAGGGCGACTATCTGGGAAATTGTCAATTTGCACACCAAACAGGAAAACAAAAGTGCATTTGAGGCTTGATGAAAGAGTTGATAAGTGATAAGTGACAAGCTAGAAAAAGGTGGGCCAATTTAATAGCTTCTTTGCACCAATGTGACCGCTGAGCCTACAGTTAGAAGCTGTCGACTTCGAATCGGCCAATTTTGCTTCTTATCCATTTTTGCACTATGGTTAGTTCATAAGGTTCACAGTAGCTACCCTCCCAGGTTTATATTACACTGCCTTCAGGATTACGATCAGTGGCTGTTATCCTCGGTAGACCAGTAAAAAGCATGAATACACGTTCAGCCGAGGAACCGAAAACCCAGACACCATGAAATGTACTTCGGAAACTCCAGAATGGGCAGCGCTCCCCGTGTGGAAACACCAGTGGTTCATTGGATTTCCAGGAGGGTTAATGTTGCCATATTTGCTCAGATTTGTTTGACTGGGCATACGACATGGTAACGAAGAAGCTTCTGTTGATCTACCAGACGGGTGACAACTTAACCTGGGTATACTTAAGGTGCATAACACGTGGAAGAGAACTGTCCCAAGAATCACCCGTTAAGGAAAAAAGTTGTAGAACCTTCAGAGCCACAGCTGAAAGAGTAATGACTGGGTTGACAGAGCTCAGCCGGGACCAGTCTATGCAAAAGGAAGAAATGGGGTTACAAGCTGCATTCCAAGCAAAAGCCATTAAAGAAACTCACACCGAGATATCACCTGGGAGTAATAGGAACGCAATGATAAATCATTTGGCCAAGCCTTTCTGCCGAAAGACAGGGCAAAGAAATCAGAATTTAAGACAACGAGTAACGGATGTCCTATCCTAGTTGGTGTGCCAAACCATGCAGTTGTAAAGATATTCATCATCTTGGTAGATGGAGACCTAAATCCGACGGACTAGCTCCTGGATGGCCGACCCTGGTCTTACTCCAAAGGAAGCGTAGCCATTGGACCAGATAATTCGCCATCATGGAGAGATCACACTACTTGGAGAGATACTAAAATCTCTACACCGTCCTGGTTAGCGGTTTCGGAAAGCCCACGAGGTACAGTTTCGCCCGTGTTGCTCCTGACTGATTTTGTTGTCCATACGAATCTGCACAATCAAAGTAGGCCGGCTTCGACGCAAGGCCTACCATCCACAGTAGAGTACCCGACACCAACAAACGAGCATAAAGATCAGAGGGACCAAAGGAGCCCGGTGATTCTAAGCTCCCCATTGAATATAGTAGAAAGCAGGAGCGCCACCGTAGCGCAACCGAGAAACCGGGATGTGGAAAAGAAAACGGAGGAATCACTCAGAGGTAAAACTCGAACAAAAAATGAAGCATCAAAACCCAGTGAGAGGCTAGACATATGGGGAATATCAGTGGTGTAGTGTAACGTGTGCAGCATGGAGAATAAATGGGAGGAGTCGGAGGCGGAATCTTGGGGTGTGGATTGCATCGGGGAGTCTTCATTGAGAAAAGGAGGGAGAATAATTCCTGTCAGCCCAGCAGGTTTTGTGTGCACCGAGCGGATAGAAGGGATGACAAATGGAGATGAGGAGTGCCAGTGCTAGCAGCGGAGCCCGTATTTAAAAAGAAGTCGTCCAATATTCCACCCCTGAAATATAGGCATTGTTGTGCGTCCACAGGAATCCCTGGTCGATTCCTGAGGAGAACGAAGGTCTGCTGCAGTATCAGAGGAATACCTGATTTTCGGAACTTCATTACTCTGAGATTGACTGGCATTTGACCTGGGCTCCTGCGGGGTCCTTTGTGCACTACGTGCTTGACCAAGTGGTGGATAATGCCCTAATGTTGCACAGTCACCAGGCTACTCAATGGCGTGAAGGCCAAAATCCGGGGCCATTGGACTTCGTTACTACTAAGTTCGACACAGAAGTAAGCGAAGTGAGTATAGACGCCCCGCTTGAAGAAAGCGACCAAGAAATCATCCGATTCCAACTCTTATGTGAGAGAGAAAAACACCAGACAACTGAAGAAAAAGCTTCAGAGGACTGGACGAGAAAAGGTTGTTGTCACTGGCAGCATCTTTAGCCTGGGATCACGAAGCTACGGCAAATGAAACGTGACTAGGCGTTACAAGTACCCTTCTTCGGCTGATCGGGGAAATGGTCTCCACGCGCAGAGTCCGTAGAAGAGGACCTCCACCTTGGTGGAGAGGCTGTGCGATGCGGGCACTGAGGGGGAACAGCAAGCATGGAGGAGGTATAAGGAAACAACGAGGCATAGGTGGTTGGTAGAATACCAAAGAAAGAAAGAGCTGGGTTGCAGACAACAGAGGGGGAGCAAGATGACATACGAAATTAACATAGCTTGGTGGTCGAGAAGCACCCAAAGACGTTGTTTAATAACGTCCAAGCTGGGGTGAACACGCTAGTAAACTTCGGAGGTCTGGGAACGGAGATTGTAAATGAGGCGAAGAATAATGGACAGAAGGCGGAAATTCCCCGAGAATACTTCATGAATTTTCACAGGAATGGTGATGGAAGACAGTCACCGACGCTAAGGAAGCCTAAGATTGCTCCATCGGAGGAAATGGAAATAGCCCCATACGAGGTACGACTGTTATTAGAAACTCGACACGGAAAAAGACCTGGGACTAGATGGGCTCCCCTCTGCCATTCTAAGAGAGCTGGCTGGGACACTGGCCGGGCCTTCATTTTTATTGTTCAACAAATCTTTCTGGAAGGCTGACCTACCGAATGAATGGCAAACAGCGGAAGCCGTGCCGATTCACGAGGGAGGATTTGGGACCAGGTGACCTAAAAACCAGTCTATTATCCTGCTATCAGTAGTAAGCTTTGGTAAGTCACCTGGAGGAAAACTACCCAATCCCCGATGAGCAGCCCGGCTTTCGGAAGGGCGGACCCTGTCTCAGCAACTTTCTAAGCTATTTTGATGAGGTTGGACCAAGCGCAGAAGGTAGAAGGATGCTATCTGGACTTCCGTAAGACGTTTGATAATGTGAAAAACCACGGGTTGCTTCTGCAAAAGCTAGGGGGAATAGGCTTGGCTGTAGGGCTAATGAAATGGGTAAACGCTCACCTAGCTGACAGCCGAGTCTATGTTAAAGTCGAGGACACGAAGTCCTCGTTGGTGACAGCATATAGTAGGGTCCGTCAGGGGTCAGTACTGCGTCCCGTACTGATACTGATTTGTGTGAGCGACTTATTGCGGACTATAAGCAAGCCCTGCAACATGTCCGTAGACGATGTGAGGATTATGGGGAGCTCAGAATTCAACCAGGTTCAGATGAATTTAGATGCCCTTTTCCGGTGGTGCGTAGCATGGGACGTACCTCTGAATCAGGCAAAATGCTCACGTCTGGTTACCGGGGCTATCATCAAAAAGTGGTATTAGAACCCAGACAACCCGTAATCGCTGGTCCAGAAATGTGAGGTCCGGGACTTGGACGTGATCGTTTCAAGTGACCATAAACCCTCGGAACAATATCTTTGGGCTACCAACAAGACAGATAGAGCCACGCACGATTTGAGCAGGAAGCTCACATCAAGAGACCCTAGGGTGCTGCTGCCACTATGTACGACACTTGTCCGACCCCATTTACAGTACGTAGTCGAAGCCTGGGCTTCACAGTGAGCGAGGGACAATCTCTCTCTGGAGAAATTCCAAGGGGGGTTCACATGGCTACTAGCGCTGCAGTACGAGGACTACCTGCTCTCTTTGGACACAAGAATAATCTAGTCAAGCCGAGAACCAGTAGAACCGTCAGAGCCCAGTTGATTGCTTGCAAAGTAATTGACAACCGGGACAGACTTCCCGATGCTGTGCTGGGAGCGAACACCGTGACAGTGTTCGAGAGGAAGCTGAGCTCTATGTGAATACATGCACTTCCGGACTACCCGTGAGCCAGCAACTTGAGCCTAGTGGTAGTATTTTAATCCGCTTACCTGGTTATATGCACGGCAGAAAATGCACAAGTTTTGCTACACATATCAAACGGGAAAACATCTTAACGTAGAGGAAGCAATTGCAGTGACCTACACAATCGATGAACTCAAAGGCAGCTTGCTGATTGGAGCCTGTTCATTATTGGTCCAAATGCAAAAGGTTGAAAAACATGATAGCTGACCACAACATTGTCGGATAATCGACCAACATTCTGTGAATGGAATACAGAGTTAAAATCAGTTAGAACCTATTGGATTCGAAGGACGATAACGTAACGTGCATAATTATGAATTTTGAACATTTCAGTTTTCCCGTTACTCCCACAACTGCTATCCTAACTGAAGAAATTGGACCATGCAACGAAGAAGAGTGAGTACATTTCCGTTGGTTATTTTGGTTTTCCAATCCAATTTGTCTGATCTGATATTAGTTAGACTTTAAATTATAAAACTGACGAAATTTCTAGCAACAGTGCTTTGAGGCTGTGTTTAAACCACACACGTGATATTTTTTAATATGTAGTTTTCTCAGAATAAATTGCTGGGAGCATATCCACAGATGTTCCCACAACTTGGAGGAATTTGCCAATCAACTACTTCTCCTCGATGTTCAACGCAAGCAGTTGAACCAGGTGTGTAAATGCTCCAGAGAGCAGAAAGTTTCTAAGAGAGCCCTAAGATTCATTCCGTGGTAGCTTTCTTGAGTAATAGTGTTATGTTTCGGAATACTAAAGGTTAGCCAAAAATGTAATAAATGGCAAATGTTATTCACAGACGACACCTTGACCTGTCCATATTTGAGTTCAGATGCGTCACTGATGCTTTGGTTTTAATCTTTTTTATGAAATTTCGTCAACTTGATAACTTGCAGGTTATTGTTTCTAGTGAGAGAAAGGTGTTTATTGTTCAGTAACACCGATTGTCAGAAAAGATGGAGGTCAGTCAATGTTTCGCTTATCGTGGCTCATCTGTCTCAAGACAAAACAACTGTCCGTTTTAGACTACAATACGTATCTCGATTGTGATCTTTTTGTAATAGAAAGTGTGATGGAAACTGCAATACCACGCTGTAGATAATGAACCGATTACCACGATTCTTCCAAGTCGAATAACACTGTGGTGGCACAGTTGTCGCAGGTGGGCTCCAGTAGCTCTTACTCTCACTATTCCTGTTGTGACCCCCTTTGGAGAATTACCTCCGGCTGCACTCAACCTCTGGAGTTACTAAAATAACCACTAAATACTTCCATTTAGTCACTAAAAGAGATGACTGTGGACAGTCTAGTATGAATGTTTGGAACCTGGGTGGGGTAAAACACATACCGCATATGGTAACTCAATTGTCAAACGGTCGATATGTTGTTACTCCAATTTTCTCTAGTAAACTTTACGATCAATATGCGGATTCATCCATTTGTTGTCTTCAGGCACTGACAATTGCGAAAACACGTCCATCTTGTTCGTCGGTAAAAATGAACTACCTTCCGCCTCTTCAAGGAAAACCCACACGTAAGCCTACCAGTGGTACATAGTGAAAACAACAATTTTTTATTCACACAGAAATCTGACTCTGTTTCATCTCAATACTGGGGGTAAGAGCAGTTTCGTTTTTGTGAAAATATTATTTCCTGGTCGTTTACTTCCTGGATTCTCTGCTGTTGTTATTTCCCAAGTATTATGCTGATGCACATTGAAGTTTTAATGGGAAGTATCACTTATTCAGAATTCCAAAACTATTGTATTATTCTGTTTTACATGAAACAACCAGGTACCACAAACAAATAAACTCATAAACATCAACGCGTAACACGAAGCTTGAATGATTTTATCTGATTTTGGCTACAACTCCAGCCTAACAGCACACATTAGAAGACGTGTGGACGGAGACTCGACATAGTTGAGAAGTTTCGCATGTTGTGTGTGTAAACATATACATTTTGTCCCTAATAGCTATGATTCTGTGGCGCGTGCATTCTGAACCGGTGATAATGTAAAGGTTTACTGAAATGGACAAGGAAATTCTGTTTGATTTTATCGCTTCGATAACCTTTCTCCCCGGCTCGTGGGAAGATCCATGTCACAATTAACTGAATACATGACGAGGCCAAAATTTTGGACGTAATCTTTACCTCCCAGTCCGTGTGGATGACTGAACCTAGCCATCTCTCTATGATCTCTCATGAACATATAGTTCCGCTTGTTCCTCGCCCACTCTTAAATGAGTGTTTCCTCGGACCATTAATGACACGTTTTACATCCGCGGTTGATAAACGTAAACGAAATGCTTGCATCTAGGGACTTGCGTCCACTCTAATAGTCCCACTGTCTCAGTTGGCGGCTTCATTGGAAGCCCCTCATCTGGGCTATCTTGCTGATGGCCCGAGATCCCGCTGCCTTCCCTCTGGTAGTCCGTATGCCTCCTCTTGTTGGCTTTGAAAAACCTTCGACTTATTCGCCGCCTGTTCTTTTGTCTGAGGACCTCATTTGGTTCGTCCATTCATCTTGATATTCACGTCGTTCCCTTGCCCCGGCATTCCTGGGTACAATACTACCTGCCTTGTAGTGAACTTCGAGTTGAGTGAGCTCGCCAATATTTCCTGATGAATTTTTTGACGTTTCTGTGTTTGAAATGATTCGGATATGTGTTGACGAGACCTTTTTTCGCACACCATTTCAGACTGCAAATTTGCGTGGTGAGTGGTAGCTTCCGTCTGATTGATCTGTCAAGCTAACGTTGTACATTCGTGAACGTGAATACGTATACACACGTTTCGCGTCGACTGAATTGCGCCCCGTGATTTCAGTGTAGATCTACCCACTATTGCAATTCGCGATTCAGAGCACTGCTAACTCGAACTGGTAGTACAGTTTCGTTCTCAGTACACTTTTCTTGCCTGTGCAGTTGAGTAAACTAGACCTCACACATGGATTAGTTTTATAATATCTACCACATTTTGTTATTCTTGCATTCTAGATCGTGAATGTGGGAGAAATACAGAGGATAAACAGATAACTTCAGTTTGAAAAGGTAAATCGCGACTTAAAAGAAAAAGGGCTCTTTGCGGAAATGGGAATCCGTATGCATATGAAGAATGTACTTGAAATGGAATGCCTGTTTCGAAGAGCATCATAGGATTCCGTTTTCTTCAACAAGATTGTTGACGCTAGGGCCTAACTCACCCGAATGAAGCCTGTATTGACTTTAACTGCGAGTAGAACTTGAAGATTCGAAGCTCCGGAATCTGTATTATGAAGATGATGGGGACTTTACTGGACGTTGCACTCTTGTTTACGCCCTGTTGATCCCAAAATAATGGAAAAAGCTCCGTTCTGTTTATCACAGTATCTGGCTTCATTAGAATTGTGCAAAACCGGAGTGAAATTATCACTTTCCAATGGTAACGCACTTGTTGGCCTTAGTTTGGTTGATCTCCAACTAGTGTCTTCTTTTGATGGAATCGATGTCTGAAGAAAAGATGAATGAGCTTTCTCTACTTGTGCAAGTTATGAGGATTAGTTGGATAAGTTCGACAAGTTAGTTGTACCTTGTTGCGTATTTTAGCCAAATGTTATCAGTAATCAGGTGCTGCAATCTAGTGCGAATAAACGTAACTGCCGTTTGATCGACTCACTCTTTCTCTGTTACCGTCATCATTACTTTCATGGTTTAACACCACATCGATTAACTCGTCCGCCTCCAGTTGCTAACTAACTGAAAATTTATTCGTGTTTTTTTAGGAATACAAATGAAAAAGTAATACATTATTAGAGGTAGGGCGTGATTCCAGGGTCCGCGTTTGATAAGATCCGCGTGCGTGCAAGTGGCGTTCTATGCACTTTCCACCCACCAGCACCAACATCGTCGAAACCGACCAAATTTTTTCGCTAGTCGGACTCGTTCGCCCCTGAGAAGGACGTCCGAAAAATAGTACAAAACAGGATCAGAAACAAGAAACCAAATTTCACACACCTACCCGACTTCCGAAATACAAATATGAAGCTAATGTTGCCCATCGCCTTTGAAGAAGGATAAGAAAAACATTTCAGTAGTAATTTGTTTCATCGGCAGGAAATCCATTTTTCACTGTTTTTTGTATTGTTGTCTCCGGTGCACAGCTTTCTTTGCATTTTCGGATGTCACTGCATGGATCAGCTTTCTCAGCGAAGCTACATATTGGACAGGCTCTGAAGACAAGTCCATTTTCGGCGTAGCCATAACATCCTCTGTATAAAGTGTTTGCATAGCTTGAGAACGTGATCCGGCCAATCTGAATGATCTTCATTTGACACGTCCTAGGCTTCAGCGTGCTCGTTTTATAGCTTCGCCTAACTCGTATAACCAGCCACCACTTGCGTGATGATCACTATAACCCGTATTATGAGCCACCTAGATTATTGCCTTTCAACACACTCCTGTTACCGGAAGCTGATTTCGACGAGCACTGAAAAACCATTCGTACACATCGCTGTTGACATCACTGAAGAAACCGCGACGTCAATGCAAGATTTTCGCAAAACTGTAGTTTCATTGGTCCAAACTATTTTTTATGCTCATCTCATTTCTCCCAGTCATGTGAACCGTCATTCTACCTACACCGAATTGGGTTAAGAACCACTGCCGGGAAACACTATCGTTATACAAAGCAGTAACATTTACTATATCGTCAAAGATCAGTAAGATCTTACTCGTTGTTGGTTTTGTCATAATATCCGGAAAATACCCATTGCATCATATAGAAGTCCCAATCGGCGAAACAATTGTTTCTCAGTAATTCATTCTCAAGCCATTTAGAGATCACATAGCAGGCATTAGACAAAAGATCATGAACGTGGACATGGAATAAGCATCAATCAAGGGCAGGGGTTTGTCAGTCAAATTAGCCTTGTCATGTGATTGGTTTATCTAGCTGACGCCTTCTAGGTAACTGGACGGTAGATTCATGCGGCCTTGGTCAGTCATGCGCCGGGGGAGTTGGATTGCCCGGACCAAACCCATTTGGGCGCATAGGTCAGGTCGGCTATCGCTAGTGTGTAACTGAACACCCTTGTATTTGTTTGGGGGGACACGATAAAGAACTTTGAAAGCAGCTTCGGGATTTACCTGATGTCCAGTGTCGACCAAATGCGCTAAGATTGCTCTATTTATCGATCCAGTTTGTCCTTGACTCAACCATCGTGGATGATGCTCTTAAGTCCGAGTTGATTGCTGTCGTGCCGTTCGACCTACTAAAGATGCGTCACAAACACATCTGAAAGAGTAAACGACCATTGATGAGGTCAGCATCGGCAGTCTATCGTTGTTCTGAATCTGGATTAGAGGAGCACCTCGAAACACACAACTTAGCGTGGCGGTATTGAAAGTATTTCGAATTTCTCTCCCCAATCGACGGTTTAAGATTCCGCTAACAATATCGCCTTTAAATGGCAAGCTAATGTAATGATCTTTCTTCCTTACGGTTTCCACGGTGATTTTTGGCACTCATTCGATAAGATTTCTTTCGATAATTCGATCCGGGTAATTGTTCTCACGTAAGGTGTTTCTTATAAGCATTAATTCGTCAGTTCCTCGCTCTGATGGCTAGGCATTTTACTAAGTTTCGCTCCTGTTGTATACTAACGAAACTGTTGAAATTGGGATACTGGCCGCTCCACGTTTGTTTTCGGTGCACATTTCGCTGGATCGGCCCATCCTCCATTCTCGTGAGAGTCACATCGAGAAACTGTAGTTGATTGTTTATTTCGCCTTCAGTTGTAAAGCGTATTGCTTTGTGTGCCCCATTAAATGTTTGCACAAAATCTAGGTCACAATCAACGTCAGTCACGCAAAATATGTCATCCACATAACGATCGCAATGTTCAAAGCTGGCAGTTGTAGATTTCAGCTTGGTTCTTTCAAACTTTCCTAGGAATGCGTCGGCAAGAAATGGACCTAGCGCTGATCCCATGTCCACACCGTCCCGTTGTCTGAAACTTTATAAAATTCGTGTTTATTGTTGGTCCTATTTGACATCATGATAAGGCGATTCAAATAAAGCTCAAGCCCGAATGTTGGGTGAGTTCATGCATATATTCGTATTTTCGCATTTTAGTGATCGGGAAATGTAGAGATAGAAGACAAAATATGGATTTGCTTTCCAGAGAGATTGGTTATGTCAAACGAATTAAGGACGCATATTGCGCTCATCAAGGACATCATTGGATGAGCTTCAACATTCATATATGGACTATGAAGTGGCGATACCGTTTCATGAAAACTAGAAGCAAAAATCAGACTAGTAGGATTGGCGATGAAAAGCTCATCAGGGTTTCGTGAAAGGGTTTCAGATATCCACCAATTCAGCTGCTACCGATGGTAATTCACATGTTCACGTTGCCCGTCAAACGAGGCTTCCATACTCACACACTTCCTTCATCTGTCTGATTTTATTAGGCTTCTTTATTTCGATTCAGTTTATTCCACATTTAGGTTGGATCTGGGAAGTAGCGGGTATATCAACGGCGCTCAGGGCACGGCTAGCGGTTGTTCGAACTAAATGTGATCAATTCGAGACACTCACATTCCAGAGGCTATTGTGAACACGCCCTAAAAAACGAAGATTTCGGCCTCTTTCACTGTGATCGTTACATTACACTGAAAAATATGATCAAGTATTGGTATATATGTCAGATTTTATTTGTGAATTAACTGGTGTGTTCCATGCAGTTGTCTGAACACTTGACCAACATGACCTGTGTGCCCACTTGAAGCGAGCTTATATTCATGAACTTATTGTGAAACAGCCCTCGGAGATTTTGCACAACTTCGTGTATTCCACTTTTCGTCGAAAGTTGCAATCATGGAGCTACCATTATCCAATATCACTGTCACTGGTCGTCACTTAAAGACGAAAATTCAACGGGGTATTTCTTCAAAGTGGAAACTTGGTTCCCATGGTAGGAAAGATGATCTATCGAACATGGAAGTGGTTTCCCCAATCCAACTTAATTCAAAACATGAGATTCAAATTTTCCGGGACAGTATCGGTCTATTCAATGGCAGATCCTAATTCAGAAATCCGTTTATCCGAGGCTTCTGTTTATGAACTTGCCTCTCACCGTGTACTCCAGTGGTTAACCAGAAGATCATATCCGTTCAAGGATTTTGCGAAATGCAGAGGATATATGTCTATCTAAAGTCACTGTTCATAGAATTGCACAAGTGTTCTTTCACAAGAAGTTGGAGATCACAAATCCGCGAAGTTTTTCAATGAAGGAATTTCCTCTGGATGGAGGCACTATTTGACGTATTTGGTACATGCAGTTCCCCTCGATAACTTTGGCTGTGTGAGGATCGAGATTGTGTTATCGACTGTTTGCTGGAATAAGTGAATTTTGCCTTGGAATAAATTCACCATCTTGTAGGTGTCACGTTAGGCTACCACATATCCATCTCACTGGATTTTGAAATCGTGAAGCTATTAGTTTGAACCATCGACGAATTGTTTACGCGAGGTGGTTGCATAAAATGGCGAGCACGTTAATTCTTAGGTTGCCTTCAAAATCACCCGGTTCTTCTTCGATTGAGTTTCTGATGCGCACCTTCACCACGTGTTTTCTATGAACAGTACCATCTGATAGATCTATAATCTCTACTATTCTCGAATCCAGCTTTTGTGTAACATTGCTTGTATAAGATTGAAGCCGAATTGACAGGAAAAGGAAACATCTGCTGAATTCGAGCACCGCAGTGAAACTCGCAGGTTTTGTGCCCCAAAGATCACATCAAGCTTGTCAGAACTTTCAAATGCAGACGCTGTGTGGGGTGGCCATATTGCTGGATGGAACAGATGAATACAAGTCAATTTGATGGACATCATGGTGGAAGGCTTGTCAGTCTTTCATGATAGGATCCTATGTGTTAACCAACTCAGTGATTGGTGATGTATTCACGTACGTTCCCGTTGCTCGGTAAATGATGCTACTGAATTTACACCGAATGCAGTTAGGTTTCTTCGTTTTGATACACTTGAATCCTCAGTTTAATTGCAGCTGAGGATTGTGTCAGTGCATAATCCGCCGTTGTTCGTGCTCAATGTGATCAACTAAAGACACTCACACTCTTGTAGCCTGTCTCGATGTCTAAGAATAACTTGTACAGAGTTAAAAATTGTATGCAATGCTCTCAAAAGAAATACTACTGAGCAGGTACCGAATAAATTTGACAGAATTAGCATGCAAATTTATTTGCTCTTCCGTATGAATTGATTCGTCCCTGACCACGAAATTATCGTAATCAGTATTCTCACTTTACCTGAGCATGTATGAGCGCACTTATCGTCAAACAGCCCTCGGGAGATGTCCGCAAAGTCATGTATTCCATTTCTTGGAAAAGGCAGCAATTTAGGGCTGTGATTAATGGTTATAGGTGTCATCGGCCGTCAATATGAAGGGTTAAACCCATGGAGTATTTCAAATACCATAGACATTTAGCTAATATTGCTAGTATCAGTAGTTAGAATGGAAGTTTCGAACCACATAGAGGTCAACATGGTACATGAAACACAGTAAAGGCCACTAAACACCATGTCCCAACGTTTATTCGAGATATGCGGGAACAAGGTTTTCAACAGAGTGACGCGATTCGGAAACATGCTTCATAATTCTCCACTGGATGTTGAAGATCTTCCAGTGATTGCATTAGTTTAGGGGTGTCAGGCCGTAGTTGAGGGGTCATCCATCGGGACCAATAGGTCCTACTAAAAATCCACGGTGGATTATAGGATATTAAGGCTCACACATCTGATCCGTTGCTATTTTGAACGTGTTTCCGAAGTTTGGCATTTAGTGTACCCAATCCTCTCGGATCAATACCAACATGATGGCAAAATTAGGGTTGAATAACTGTACAGTCAATGGGACCAAAAGCACCTATGACTACATTCAAATGGAATGGTGTGTACTAGGACTTTGCCGTCGCACAAATTTGTGAATCTGGATATTTTCTGACCCCCGGACTGGTAAATTGTGAATGATACGCAAAATCAAACAACCAGCTTTTCAACTGATTCTTAGAAGCTTTCTCCTCCACGGGTGTTGATGAATAATCCATCCTTCCTCTAAATCGACCGGCATGTGAAGCCCATTCAGTCTTCTTTCTCTTTAAAGTTCACTGGTAAACCATCACTGAGGAGGCATTCTTATTGTCTCAAATATTTGGTAATAGTTTTTTGAAGAACAGAAACAAGCTCATGAGAGCACCAGAACGACTTTCTGAGACGATTTTTGTTTCTTCCGCTACAAAATGTTTGTCAGAAATCCGTATTAAGCTTCCGAAAATTGCACGTACTTCTTACAAGAAGCAGAATTTCACATTCTTGTAACCATCCGAGACTTTTCAGAATTTCAATTATGTTTGACCGACAAAATAGAAGATAAAATTTAGACTTCTACGTAGAAGTTATCGAACGGTGATGGATGGCTCCTACACTGTGGTCCAGTGATCTGAAACCAAGGAAATTAAAGTAGGTACATCTAGCATGCATACGAATTTGATTGATCAGTTTTGTAATTGTGCCACATTGGATGCATATTTCTTCACTGTGGAGGTAACTTCACTTATTGCGTAATTGTTGCCACTCACACATTCTGCAGCTTAATTGGCCTATGGAGTGGGTATTTAGGCTGCGCTGAAATCGCTCAGTTTATAAAATCATATTCCATGTTTTGAGTTCCTGATCCATGTTGCGGTTTTCTATGCAGGTAGTGCTTCGAAAGCACATCGCCATGTATCCTGAAAATCGGATTCCGTCGAGTCATCATCACACGAGCATCCCTTCTCACTGAAGCTGCGATCTTTGTAAGAAAAAAGGTGATACTGATCTGCAGATTCCACAATTTATTAAGGGATACTATGTATTGAAGCAAAGTGGGAGAACTATTTGAATGAAACATGGATTCCACCTCCAGGGCAGACAGAATGCCGTGATAATCTATAGACTTTTGCACGCTATGTGCTGAATTATCCATGGGACACGATTTATATATTAAGTATTCAAATAGTGGAAGGTCTTTCCTTTTAATTCGTTTCACTTCCCATTTTATTCGTTTTTACTTGTACAATATTTCAGATCGGGGAGGGGGTTTTAGGCCAATTACCGACTGCCAATCGGGGATGGCCAGTGGTGGGGGTGGCATTATGAGGAAACAAACCCGGGACTGACGAGTCAGAAGCCCATCATGGTAACTGTTCGACCACCGCCGGTAATCGAGATGTAGCAAATGGTTGTTCGGATCGGTGATGCTTACGTGACGTGTGTTGCATCACTTATCAGAAAGGTTGCTAAAATGATGTTTCGTGTTGAGGAAATAGAGCGTCTGGGAGATAAAATTTATTTTGAAGCTCATCGACTTTGAACCAAGGAGAGAGATGTCGAGCTGAAGTTGAGTTGCATTTGTAGTGTGACAAATTGGGTATCCCAGACTGTCGAATTCCGTGCATCAATCGGCTTATCGAGAAGTATATCGAGTTGCTTCCAACGTCAGATGAAGAATACGGATTTTACGACTACACTAAAGTGAGGATCGATTTGGAGACGGGAGCAATGTGTAAACCAGTATGCCAGAGGATAAAACAGAAATTGGTACTGGAAGTGGGGGGAGTGCGTTCGTGACATGTTATCCAAAGGAATAATTCGGCATAGCGTTAGCCTTATTCCTGCCACGCGTGATTTAATCAAAAGTCT
Source organism: Fasciola hepatica (assembly GCA_948099385.1). NCBI lineage: Eukaryota > Metazoa > Platyhelminthes > Trematoda > Plagiorchiida > Fasciolidae > Fasciola > Fasciola hepatica. Next base: position 51,267 of record CANUEZ040000384.1, read on the forward strand.
GAGCTCAACTGTTTCGAAATCAAGGACACAATCCCAATGCTGATACGAGGAGATATTTGAGAAACTTCATGACTCGGATGTGTTATCGATGAAAAAATTACAGTCAGGCTATTGGCAATTGCCGATGCTCGCCAGAGGTAATGGCGAATCAGTCTTCTGCGTCAATGGAAGGCAGAAAGAGTTCTCACAAATGCCTTTTGGGATGTTTAATCAACCGGCTAACTTCAGACGTCCACTGCTCCAGGTACTGCGATATCTGAATGGTGTTGTGGTCTACGGGGATAGTACCGTGACAGTTTTGGAGACGAATGTTAAGCATACTTCCATACTAGGTGCATTTTAGAAGTGAATCAAAGACGGACAGAAAACTGAGCCCAAAATAGTGTCAGAACGCACTTGACGAGTTTGTCTGTTTGGGACATATTTTTAGAGGTATCATACTGCGACCACTACACGAGAAAGAGGAGACAATTCAAAACTCTCCCTTCTCCAGAATCGAACGGTCATATGAGATCGTTCCTTGGCCAGGTTGATTATGACCAGAAGTTCGTGCCAAACTTTATCCAGTAAGCTAGTGTTCAGTTTCGATTAATGAAGAAAGATAAGAAATTTGAATGGGCTTCAGATATGGAAGTTTCGTTCAAGGAACACAAGGCAAGTGCAACAAATCCTCAAAGCAATTTGACAATATTGAAGCCACATGAGAAATCTACCGTGCCTGGGGATGCCAGTGACGTTTGAATTGGTGCAGAATTAGCACAATTGTTCGGAGTAATGGAGTACGCCAGCCGGTTGTTTTTATTAGCCAAGAGAAAGGGCGCCACGACAGAACAAGAATGTTTAGGAATCTCGTACGCATCGAAGATGAATGCTACTGGCTATTTTAATCGAGACGGATCAAAAGTGGTTGACCTGGCATTTGAGAGCACAAGATCCAAGAGGAAGCTTTGGCTGTAGGCACACCGTCTGAAAGAGTTCACGTTTAAAATCGAGCACGTTGGTTATCTTGTGTTCGTGCTACTTGGTGCATTACCCCACCTGATCCCAGACGAATAATCTCCGGTCGAAGAAATCACAGTGAATCGGGTGATGCCAAGTGATGATGCTTTTAGCCACCAAAGGGTTGACAGCCTAGTGCAGACGGTTTGTTCATATCTTCAAGCCCGGATCAGAGTAGACGGGAGCTCACCCGCGCTGCACAGCTTAGTGAAAATACGGGATCAGTGTTGCATGTGGTGGATGGCAGGCTGTCTGTTGACACGACAGTGCTCATATGGTTCAACAACTAATCTTCGAATGGTTGCGACGCCGATTCAGCCGATCCTCGATTCGCAACATTGTTGATGGTTACATACAAACTTGCCCTGGTTGTTGACGGAACCGACAGCTCGTGATAGTGTCATCGCTAATGAAGTCCTTAGAATCACTGTGAATCTTTTAAAGTTGGGTTATAGGTTACACCCTGTGGACATCTTAGGCCGACAAGAATTTGAGAGCGGAGACCTCCTTCTTTCAAGCTTGATTCTTCTCCTTGCCTCCAAATGGCGGCTTCTCAACTGTAATTTTTGAAACTCCAGCCCAGCTTCCTCTAAAACTAGGTCTTCTAGTGTGTCCCCTTTCTCTACAATATCTCCATGCCTTCTGTACCTACTACTACCAGCCTCGCTAGCGATAGGGTAATGGCGTAAATCGTGAGGAACACCATATGGAACAGAGCTCAAACAATTCACCTAGGGCGTAGAAGAGTTTTCGAGATTGAGAGGCTTATCATCAAGTCGGAGAACGTCAACTCTTTTCTTTTGTGCTCATCTTAGGTGCATCGTGAATCTCGATCGTATGTTCAGTTAGAAGGTGATGTCGAACCCAAAATTCGAGTACCATAGATTTCACCAGTAAAATCTGGTGGGACCAATCGAGTGACGCGTTAAATCCCGAACCACCAGCGACAGAGAACGAAATTGTCTGATTTTACGGTACTATCAAATGAATCACGATAATATGCCAAATATACAAACCTCGAATTGTGAGGTGTCCGGGTGCAATTGTATACACTGTTAGGGCACGATCGATGTGATTGTGCGTCCTTTGGTGAATAATTAACAAGAGAATCATTGCATACATAAACAGAGTGTAAGACAGCGCGCAACTGCATCCGGATGCACTAAACAGCGCCTCGCTGCTTTCAAAATGCCAGTGAACCTGATCACCGGCAATCACGAAACGGAATGTGCCTGAGGTTAGCACGTGATGCATGTGAAATTGGCAGAGATAACAATGGCCTGCCGCTCAAGAAGAGAACCAATCAGCTGAGAGGAATCGGGGTGCACACAGACGAATGGGACCAGGCGCAGTGAACGTGGACCGTGCAAGTGCGCTGTGTGTGTGTGTAGGCGTGCTAACATGTATAGTGAATGGTTCAAAAATGGAACAAATCGGATGGAGCCTCAGGAAACGCACGACATCATCATCAAGTCGGAGAACGTCAACTCTTTTCTTTTGTGCTCATCTTAGGTGCATCGTGAATCTCGATCGTATGTTCAGTTAGAAGGTGATGTCGAACCCAAAATTCGAGTACCATAGATTTCACCAGTAAAATCTGGTGGGACCAATCGAGTGACGCGGTAAATCCCGAACCACCAGCGACAGAGAACGAAATTGTCTGATTTTACGGTACTATCAAATGAATCACGATAATATGCCAAATATACAAACCTCGAATTGTGAGGTGTCCTGGTGCAATTGTATACACTGTTAGGGCACGATCGATGTGATTGTGCGTCCTTTGGTGAACAATTAACAAGAGAATCATTGCATACAGAAAGAGAGTGTAAGACAGCGCGCAACTGCATCCGGATGCACTAAACAGCGCCTCGCTGCTTTCAAAATGCCAGTGAACCTGATCACCGGCAATCACGAAACGGAATGTGCCTGAGGTTAGCACGTGATGCATGTGAAATTGGCAGAGATAACAATGGCCTGCCGCTCAAGAAGAGAACCAATCAGCTGAGAGGAATCGGGGTGCACACAGACGAATGGGACCAGGCGCAGTGAACGTGGACCGTGCAAGTGCGCTGTGTGTGTGTGTAGGCGTGCTAACATTTATAGTGAATGGTTCAAAAATGGAACAAATCGGATGGAGCCTCAGGAAACGCACGACATGAACTGAGTCAAACGAAGAACTGTGCGTCTGTGTGTCTGTGTGTGTGTCTGTGTGTGTGCGTGTTTGTCGGGTTAGGCTAACGAGCAAGCGGTTCTTGGTCAGAATGAACAACGCAAAGTGTGAATGTTGACTACCGGGGTCAGAAACGAATGTCAACGAGCACTAAAATCCCAACCGTGAGGAAGATATTATGAAGGGAAGATAAGGAGAATTTGTGAGTCAGGGAGCAGATTTACCAAGGGGACTGTATATTTTTGGTCCGTTAACTTTGAGTTCGGCTGGAAATCAGTAGATCATGACGATGATTGACTGCGTGTCTCGTTTGGTAGAGACAATCCTGATACTGGATCAAACGGGCTATACGATCCTTCGCGTATTTGTTGATTATGTGGTGCCTACCTGAAACCATCATCACTGACCAGTGTCCTTGTTTCGATTCGAAGAAATTCTGGGATACATTATAAAAGTGGGGAATTTGGTCAATACGGACATCATCTTACCATCTTCTAGCGAAGAGAACGACATAAAGATTTAACAGAATGATGAAAGATTGATTAAACAACCACGGGAGGGATTGGCAGGATATACGGTCAGAGATATTGCTCAGTTGCCGCGAAACAAACCATTCAACGGCGGGAATGACACCGCGTGAACTGGACAAGAACACAAAACGCATGTAGAAATGTGGCCTAACCTGAAAACGGGTTAAATCCGACAATCAGTGGTCGGAAGAACCTAGAGAAATTGGCGGTACAACGGACGATAGGTGCTCAGAGTTGAAACAAGGCACGATACGATAAACGAGACCAATCACAAAAATGGAGTCCGTTCGTTCCGAGAGAGATCGAATAATAATTACCAATCGTAACAGACCTGATGTGGTCGGTCCGTCGGTCAGCAAGTTTCAGAGACAATGGGATGAACCACACTCCACATTAGAGTGAAAGAATTCTAGTTTCTAAATCAGTCAAGGACCACAAGACAAGTAGATGAACAGATGTAACTTGTCTCCCTGGTACATTGGGAGCCATTTTAAAATGGTTCTGTTCCAGTAACAGAGCGATGAGTATATCAATACGATCGGGTCAGTCAATCGAGAAAACCAAACCAAAGAATAGGACATGAATAAGTTGGAAGCATTCCGAGGTAGACTAAGAGAGGCATATTGACTAGTAGATGAGACTCACTGGGATCCCAGGCAACCAGCAAGATAGCCCATGTGATGGGCTACCGGAGAGTCAAAGTTGCTACAGTGCAGTTTTGAAAAAGGACTATATAAACTGCTGTACATGTTTTACTGGCTTCAATGTTTTAGTTGCTCATATATATATGTTTTTCACCAATCTTCACCAATCACTCTGACTAAATCTATGCTTTCCAAAGGATTCAGAAATGTTATTCAGTCAAAGAAATCTTCTCTCACAATCACATTCCCTCCGACATTTTAAATATCGGATTGAAGTCCTGTTGAATCGTAAGTTATTCAAGTGAGCAAACGCGTATATGTTTGTATTATAAAGTAATCACCAGCTTGGGCGGTTGTACAATGCTCCTCAGTCAAACGTGTCACAAAAATAAAGGTTACAAAGCGAAAGAGGATTACATTTCAGACAGAATTACATCTTTGTTTGCTAGGATGCATACTGAGAATGAACAGCAGAATTCCGATGCAAATTCAATCTGTAGGAAAGCATTTTATCCCTAGACTGGGTAGCTACTTGGAATTGACCAAGAGTAAGATCAAAATGCAATGGATGAAAAGTGTTAGAAATATAATTTTGTGCAAATGTAATAGATGATGTTATATGGCCAGTGAAAAGATCTAAGACTAGATTATTGATCGCTATACCAGAAACGAGACTAATGAAACGTAAGCTTTTGCGAATAGTGATGAAATCCTTTTTGCCTAATCCAAGAAAAATGACAGGGGGACAATAAAGAATGAAAAGTAATGTGAATTCTCTTATAGAGGTGGAACTAGCAGGCTTCAGAGCAATAAATTACCATATTTTTTTGATTTGATATGAGAGGTGATGTGGTTTACCTACCGTGATTCCAGTGTCCAAAGGCACATGGAGATTTCGCTGCAGCGTAACATCAAGATACTTCACGTGGTATAAGTGTGGGGATTAGAATTCCCGATGAAAGTGTCTTTGATGAATTGGAGACGAGTGGCGAAAAAACTACACTCCTTAGATTTATCACTGATCAACTGCAGACCAGATTGATCGAAAAATGTCCTGAATATGTGACCGATTGACAGTGAATTCGCCGAAGCCGGATCTCGTTGAGACAAGCCTTACCAAAACGACGTCATTAGTATATAAGGGAACACGAGCTGGGTCGGAAACAGGGAAATCAAAATGTGCGTTGTAGACAAATATGGAGTAATAAAATCAACTTGCAGTACACCGGCATCAGTCATTATGTATTCGGAGACCTTTCTCCCAGAGAAATAGTCTTTTATCTTCTATGGGAATCATTAACAGTGCACGTCCACTGGGTCCCCTTGGGGACTCGAACCCGGGGTGAACGGTTGTGCATCGAACACCTTAACCACAAGGTTATCCGAGCTGGCTCTCAACAGTTTGTTGAATATCTACACTACATGATATAACATCCTTCTGTCACTGACTTTGAATGGTAAAAACCCGCTTCCCGCACAGCGATCGAATCCTATGAGCGATCACTTCTCTGTAGGGGTCTAAGTATAAACAAGGCATTCCGTCATGAGCAGCCTACAGTACTTGGTTACTGTTTGCAATAGAGTAGTAGGAGATTAGATTCGTATAATATGATTCATCATGTAGCTTGAACGCTCAACTCACCATTGAAAATCATGGAAGCACTGTACAGCGAGAAACGATCTCTACTTTGAATGAGGCCAATACACTACTAGCCAGAGACTATTGCGGCAAAGTCTACGCTCACTACGTTCGGGGGAGAAGCAATGCATTTATGCTCGATTCGGTTTTAAGGCATTCTCAAGCATTCTCCATCCAGCAGAGACAATTAATTCCTTCTGAAAATCAACTCCCGTGAGAACTAAAGTTTCATTCCATTCTATCCTAAAATGCACGCTTTACTATCACGAGGGTGGAAGGAAAATCCCCCAGGTCACTGTAAGTAATGGACTAAGAATTCTTTGGATATTCAGGCTAAGAAATTCATTTGCAGGAATCAGTGTGCCAGTGATGATCTGCTTTGCAAAGGTATCAGATGAAACAATAAATTTTGAAAATAGCAATTACCAACCGAGACGTTTTACAATCACGAAAATCTGGTGGATAATTACACCGATCAGAACGTAGTGTGTGGATCAAAGGGAAACCTTAAAGACGCAATAGTTTGTGTAATGGCCTGCTTTGTTCCTTTATACAGTTTAAAATGAGATGTGTATTCGAAACTTGCTTCGACGGTGATTTCTAAGTACCTGACAGGACCTGCACTATCCAGTACTTGTGCAGACTCGAGAGGTGTATTGAAAGTATAAACCAAACGGAAATGGCAGATATTCAATAAAAGCACTGAGAAAACTTATAAATTGGACCCAGGTGGTCAAAGAAACGAGAGACAGACTATTGTGGAAGTTATTGAAATACTGGGATCCTGAAGCAGCTTAATGAAAAGTCACATCATTAGTCCATTTAAATAAAACAGGAGGACTTATCGCACTGTCACAAATATAGACGAAAAGTGAATAGAAGTGAGGACAGCCTCTAAAGTATTCCTGATTTATCCAAAAAGGGTTTGGATGCTTCAAGTTCCAACCGTGTGCACTGAGTTCTGTTGGTAAAACAGTCACAAACCATGCCCATAATTGCGTGGGACAGCCGGAATCTTCCATTCAACGAAGGAGGAGAGACCACGGAATTGAGTCAAAAACGGATAAGTAGTTTAGGGAATCGCATCGCACAGACTTCGGTTATTCGTCATGCGTTTAGGAATAACACGCTCTGTGGATTCAGGGTCGAAAGAAGTAAAGGCTGTTGGAAGGAAACATCTGACTAAGACATTGGAATTACATAGCTTGGGTATCAGAAAAATGGTGACTGGTGTTTAGAAGTTTGGGATATATTATGAGCACGGAGATTTGTTTAAAATAGAATTATATCGGTCGAAGCAGCAGCACAGTGTCTCAATGGTGATGACGATAAGCTACCAGGGCCAGTGTCTGGTAATACAGGGGTACCAGATGTTATATTTTAGTCAGACAGAGTTGGGTTCGTGATCACAAAACCTAGGTACGCAATACCGCAAAGCATCGTATAGATTAGTGGAAAATCTTGTGTATGTAGTAGACGATTGTAGGAAATGCAGAGAATGAAGAAAATAAAGAATTCTCAGACGTGTCGGTAGCATACGCGACTCCAGTAGAAATGAACCCCAACCTAAGCCAATCTCTGTTAGCTTAGCTAACTTCTTTATCCGCAAGAACATCACCATTTGATTTGCAAAGTACATACGTGACTGAGGAAGGTTTCCAATGAATTGACTTCTACCAGCATATGTTTAAAGGCTGTAGCTGAAAGAATGAAGCGTCAGTACAGGATATTCCCCTAATTACTGGAAAACGAATAACAAGCTAATCCGCGCTACGTATGGCTAAGTGAAAACAGACACACAGTATCAAGGGAGCGACTAGTATAAACGAAAAAGACCATGGAATGTTGAAACAGTGACTTTTCAAGTATAGAAATGATCACTGATAATTCGGAGGGAAAAGTGGTTGATCTCCTCAGCCATCCCGGTGGGTAATTAGCAGGACGCTACCTAAATTACCGAAAGTATCCGCTATGGTTTCTTCAATTCAACTGGTATATGCTCCATTAATAAAAAATCCTAATGAAATGGATCTATTTGCAATAGGAACCGAAGAGTATAGCTATTCGTTTCAGTTTTCCGCTTGTCAGCAGTGCATGAAACACGGTGGCAAATTTAACTTTATTACTGATATGTCACGACTAGTAAGCACCGTAAAGGGGTAATTATTTTATTTCTCCCCTAACCTAGTCGAAAAAGGTGGGGAGAAAGAGCCTTTCTACTTTTGACCGTGCTATTCGAGAGTTAAGCACATTTGCTTGCTCTGTATTTTAAGAATAGCTAGTTGGGGAGCAAGTACTACATTCATACTGAGCCTCATGAGGTGATTTATGAAACAGACCTGCAAAGAAAGTGATGAGGTAAAATGGGTACTTTGGACTTATGTGGATGAAGAGGGACGAAATAAATTGTCATCAAAACTGAGACCATGAAAATTGGTGTAAACCTGTGGTGTATTGTAATTCAGTACATTCATCAACGAAAAACATCGAACTTGCTTTAGACAGTAACTGAAATCCAGCCTAAATCAGATGTGCCAGCACTTTTTGAGCTTGATCTAAGGCAGCGATCACTGCCGAAAGTCAAAAGTCAAAACCGCTGCACTTTGAGAGTTCAGAGCACTAATGGGGGCAATAGAGCTCTTTGAATACGATCAAGAAAATGCGCCTCTACGGGATTTTCCATGAACCGTCATGTTCCCGACCTCGATCGTCGTACAAGCAACTGATGATTACCGCGAAAAAGCTGGTGTGATAAAAACGATGGTCATACAGCGCATCAAACAGATCATATTCTGGTGCAATCCCGTTAGGTTTCATCGGTAGGGAACAACCGAGAGCACTGCGGTGCAGTAACGGGAAACACAAATGGGATAGACCATGTCCTTGTACGCGCGAGCTTCAAAACACGTGTGTCTGTGTGCCCTAAATTCTCACCACTGAACCCAATCAATGTCGCAGCCCTGAAAATATCAGAAAAACGCAAATTGCTCTCTTGGTACTGCAACTAGTGTAGAACAACAATGGGAGATGATTAAGTCGATGGTCATGGAGGCGGCTTGGTATGAGCTAAAGGAAAAGTGGAAAAATACCTGAAGGACTGCATCTCAGTGACTTTTTTGCAAATGTCAGCTAAGGCGCACGGAAACCGAGTGGCGAGAAGCACTGAACGCCTAGGACTACAGTGAAATTCCTTGCACTCAGCTAAAGTCGATCGTAAGAGGTACTGTATCGAAGTGACAAAGAAGATGGAGACAGCTCCCCGTACTAGTGAATTCGCAAAATATTTTGAATCATTCAAAAAGCTTCAAGTGGACAATACAAGCCTGAATCCGTTCTATGTAAAGCAGCAAGTTAGAATGTCTTCGTGAAGATGCAGAAAATCGAAAGTTGGGTAAAGTATTTTGACTGGCCGTTCGAGACAAACACACTCAGGTGTCTTTTAGATCAAGGTGAGTCCGATAACAGTTGTCGATTGTAGGTTCCCATAGTATGGACGGGTATGATAACAGACTATCGGTAGATCTGTGCTAGTGAATTATGTATCGAAGAACAAAAAACAGAAAAGGCATTCTTCATATGTAGGGAAAGACCTCTGAAATGAATAGATTCTGAAATAACTGGAGTGAGGGGAAGATAACAGCATTTTCCTGGTGTTGGTAGAACCACTACAAGTCAGATGCCGATTTAAACGAATAGATTTCCAGCTGCAGGAGATATGTTGACTGAGGGGGAAGGGAAAAAATTGTACAGCAAAATAAAGCCGATTCGTGTGTCCATACGTTCAGCATGTCTGGTAGAGTATCGTCTGGATCGCATGCATTGAATTTGCCTTTTCAGAATAGTGTCAGGCAAATAGTCCTACCTGTGACAGAAATAATGGAGATGAGACCACGGTAAATCGTAAATGATGAAATAAGGAAGTTTAAGGCCGAATGGAAGTGTAGGCGAATAAACTTAAAATGTTCATTATTTTCTCAATGCTCATGTGTCAAACTTTTCCAGGTCTGCTCAATATTGCAGAGCAGGAAGAATAATATTCCTGAGAAAATGCTCTCATAGGGACCTTAAGTAAACGGCCACCAAATAGTCACCAGCACTGCCCTTGTGTCTGAAAATGAACAGCCGGTCAGCTAGTTATGGTTAACTGATGGTTTTGCGATATCTGCGGTAGTCTTATTTACACCGCCGTTAATTAGTTGCCATTGTTTGAACAACGATCCGAACGTGTGACAGTACCGAAAAAGTGTTTGGAAATGCGTTTCATATGGAGATAACGATTTCTCAGTACTTCTTTGTGTGAATATTGTCTATGATATTCGGTTTCAGTGCACGTTCATCTTACTGACCGCTATATTATTTATCTTTTATGATTTTTTTGAAAATAACGGAGAATAACAAAGGACGTATGAGTATCAATAGTCACACAATTTGTTTTTCTCTTTAAAGCGGAGAGGAATGTATTATTTACCAGGCATAACTACTTAACAGCTGACTGCTCATCATAAAGCCGTTCTGTAATTGGACCAGTGTTAGCTCATCACTGATCTTCGCAACGAACTTGCTCAGTCTCAAGGACAGCAATTGTTTCCTCCAGCGTCAAGTACTGGTATTTTTGCTGCTATTGACGATAGTGACAGGCAATGATTATACCTAACCTGTAAAGACAATTCATATCATAATGTACAGAAACGATATTGATCATCGAATACACATGCTCACAATCATCTCTCAAAGCAACTTGTGCAGTAGCTGGATGCATTCCTAAAGCCATATGCTTTACAACAGTGAGCATCGGAAAGTTCCAGATAGCGCAAAGTGCATCATCTTCCAAGGATGCTTTCACCCCCTCGATTTCCTCGTCGGACTAGACTACCAATGCTTTCTCTTGCCTTTTTCCAACAGTAATTTGAAACTCGACTTATCGTTGTACGTTCTAACAATAAGCATCTTCTGACTGATGGAACTTTCGTTAGTTTCTGGAGATTCATATTTTATATAGCCTGGTGTTATCCTCCGATCTTTCCATTTCACCATCAAACGTAATGGAAGCCATTCTCTGATATGTGTTTGCGTTTTCTCCTCACTCTTTGAATCCCAGGAAACATCACTACCTCCAATGTTTAAACGGAAAACAAGTGTTTGATATTCAATTTGAGGCCCAGGGGACAGTTCCAATAAAATAAGAATAAAAAACTGGCCACAAACTAATTTAGAAGGTGATTATTTTGATTCTTTGCAAAACTATTTTCTCACAGGTTTTATCTTCCTCCTATCTCTTGGCCTCAAGTTCTACCCTACCTACAACATTTGTTACTACAGCATTTACTTCTCATCATGATCTCATTTTAATCATTCTCACAAAAGGCAGCATTATGACTTCCCACGGCTTACACTAAGTACATGCAAATCAAGCACTCTAGAGGGGTTTCACCAAACTTGTTGAAACTTTGACTAGCTTCTCTCGTCTCTAATGAGTCACTCAAAAGTAGAATAACGGTTTAGTCCACGGGGAAGTTTGCTTTCAGTACTAATAGACTATTTTCAAAGCGATTCACCCAAATTTACTTAACTTTCCAGAAGATATTATCTGCATGTTTCCTTCAAATTCCATGGAAATGTATCAGTCGGTTAGCACCCTAAGATCACCATAAATCACTTCCGAGTGGAAGGAAAAATAGGCGTCCATCCGGACATGAATGGCGGTTTTTGATACCTGGTCCGTCCTAACATAGACTGAAAACCGAATCTCGGTCACTGTGAGCCGCCGGATTACACCAGCTCGATTTTAATTAAAATCATGTGAGAAATTTCATTTTATAATCTAATAACGCTGATCAAAGTCACTTGAGTGAGAAAAAGAGATTGCGTGGCATTGTCCCAAATGTGTTTAATCACAGGTACACTCCTACTTTCTAACCGGTTTATCGGTATCCGAACCAAACCCTAGTCGAAGCAGCGTAGGCACAAAACAACTACTTGCTCCTATGAGAAAAATCACCTCTGCAGTACGAATCTGCCTACTAAGTAGTATCACAGTAGCCCGAGTGTTTCTTGTTTCTTGATCGTCAGAGCTGATATCTTTCAACCTTGCCAAATACTGTGTATCACGTATGTGTATTCATAAATATTTCCCACTGATCTGATGGAGATTTCCGTTGACAGTGAGATCATTCTTATTGTTGCTATCACAAACGTTATTCTAAAGTTCCCATTCGACGTTAGCATAGTGTAGAAAATAAGCTTGTGCTGCAGATTTGCGACCGATTAGGAATACCACAGATCATAACATTACTTCGGGTTGTGAGCCCAGTTTGTACTGTAAAATAGTTTTATTCCTCAGACCTAAGTGGAATAAGGCAGAACCTCAGAAGACGGAGTCAAACTGTGAAAGGACCCAATCCATCACCATTGAAGGTTAGCGTTCGTCAGTGAGGTCAATGAGAAAAGATCGTGAAGTGCCAACAGCAAGTATTCTGATACTGCCCAAGTGAAAAACAGCACGCTGGCTTACATCGAGGAAGGACGTTAGGAATATCGTTTTCCGTTGACGCGTGTGCGAGAGGTACTGTCAAATGATGGAGACAATCCGGGGAGGGTGATCGACTGATCACTGCTGAAAACTAGTGTATGTCATAATTGGATTTCAATAAAAATGAGTTTGAGATGAATGCCCAGCAGTCGATCAGGTACGCGTGATGCAGTCCAAAAATGCCGAAAGTTTGATTGAACTTTGAATGACCGGCGTCAAAACATCCAGGACTTTCGTCTACACGCAGTGAAAATCTCAAGATACACCACCCAGTAGAATAGGTTCGATCATGTGCAAACAGAAGGAGAATCGGAACACAAGTTGAAGGCGAACATGTGTTCTCCGTGATATCATTCTCAAGCCATTGCAATCATATTTGGCTAGGAAACAACCTACAGAAAGCTAATCAGAAGAGTTCTAAGTGTCTCACTGAGTGTTTGAAATTGAATCAGATGACTAGCAGAGGGATGAAACAATTTCCAGTACGCAACACTAGCAGAAATGACTGGGTTGTGTAACAGGTCATAAATGACTTACGTCACAGACACGCTTATGTATGATGTATTCGACTATTGTCCAGGGTAGCTGGAGTGATTGAACCGACTTTTGTTGCACGCATGGTTCTGGCCTCAACTGATGGATGCTAATCGCTTCGGTGGTTGCACGCGTCCGAAGCTTCATTGTTCTTGATGCATGTAGTTCGACACGATAAAATACTGTTAAGCCCGATTGAACCTCTATCAATTGGGCGGATTCAATTAGGTGTGCCATATTCGAACTTGTTATGGATCCGTTCTCTCCGTGTCAAAATCACTGTGCATGATATTCTTTCATGCGTTTGGATAGCTGCCTTGTCGTTCGATCAGCATAGGAAGCCCCATAAGTTCACTGGAATTGGTAAATGATCACACAAGAGTCAACAGAAATAGATTTTCCTTATTGTGGCATCGAACTGGAGGTGTTGTCATAAAGACATCTGATTCTGCTGGCCTTGAATGTAGATCATACCGTGGCATGCAGGATTCTACTGAATCTTTTATTCGCAAGATCCCCATTGAATGGGAGTCTGATAAACAGCACTGTTTTTCGACCGCATTATTCTCACTGATTTTTTACTTTCGGTCTAGTTTTGGTTAATGAACTTCTCCGGATAGGCATCGTTTATTAATATCTTTCTAATGTACGACAATTCTTCCTCTAGAGTATCTGCGGAGAAGTTTTCTTCCCGTCCTATACAGGAGACACCGTATCGGAATGCATTTATAGCCCAGGGCCAGAAAAACATGAAAGTTCGCGTACAGGCCTTTCGAAATCGCTTTCCGGTACACCGTTCTTTGAAGTGAACCATCAGAGTGCCTAGTTAGGCAAACGTGGAGAATCGCGGACAGTGATCTTTATTGCTGGATGAGTTATGTCAAAATTCACGAAAAATAACCTCCAGGTTCAATTTTTCATCAATCACACAAAATGTGGTACCAGCTCACCCGTAGCATTGGTCAACCAAGTGAATGACGTAATAGTTATGTCTATAGCATAGCCATGAAGAGGCCGACAAGGAGTAGGCCCATGAGTGAGCCTATGGTCACCCGTTTTGGAGATAACAAGTATTGGTAAACAGAAATCGTACATTCAGTGTACACCAAAATATCAATTCATTTCAATTTGCAATTGTGATTCCCAATGTTATCATTTCTTTGTCATTGATTTCACAGGTGAAGTTGGCAATTTCAATTAGGGGTACGTTGGCGAACAAAAAAAACCACATCAAAGAAAACTCTTTCTTTATATTCGCATCTTTCATAACAACATTCAACTGGAAAGTGTCTTGCAGATTTTGCTTTGCTATTTTCTGATGTACAGCTTCCAGTATTTCAACTTTCCACCCAGCTGAATTTTTCGTGCAGACGAAAGGATGGAAGAGCAGTTCAGGTTTGTGAACTTTAGGTGGAAAATACAAACGAGGTACAGTGGAACCCACTGAACCCGGGCTTTCGAAAAGACTGGGTTCCATGTTGCCTCGGTCTCTAACCGCTTTAGTGATTCGTAATCTCTTGTTTTGTCTTCTCTGTTTGGCTTTCATTCGATGCCTTCTGAGTGAACGTAAATTGGTCACAGAGGTATGTGATATGTTAGACACGAATGCGGCTTGGTCCATCATCACAATGCCAGATCCTTTGTCTGCTCTGCTAAGAATAACTTGGGAATTGCGCTGTAAATCCCTAAGGGCATCCGGGTGCTTCCCTGTCAGAGAAATTCGATTGCGTACCTGATAACGCCGGTATCGATAACACCCCATGAAGAGTGACGATTTGAAACGTTCTCAATCTTCTGTCGATCTAGATATGAAATAAGTCGTTTGTACAACCAGGTTTTCGAAATGTACTTGAAATTCAATCTGACTTTCTTTGCGATGTTTACTCGAACCTAACAATAGTGAATCGCGTCGAACTACATGCATCAAGAACAATGAAGCTTCGGATGCAAGCAACTGCCAAGGCAATTAGCATCATGAGCGTGGCTGTGACGTAAGTCAATTATGACCTGTTACACAGCCCAGTCATTTCTGCTAGAGTTATGTACTGGAAATTGTCTCATCCATCTGCCTGTCATCTGTTTCAATTTCAAACACTAAGTGAGACACTTAGAACTCTTCCGATTAGCTTTCTGTAGGTTTTTCCTTACACAAATATTATTGCAATGTCTCGAGAACGGAATCACCGGAAACATATTTTCGCTCACATTCTGTGTCCTTATTTCGTCAGTGGGCATTTTTCGCCATCTGTATTGATAATCGCGTGCGGTTCGAGCTATCAAATGAATGGGTTCGTCAGAGCTTTGGAGTTAGCTTGAACAACGCTTCAGTCATTGACCAATAACTCTCGACGTGCTTTGCGTGATTCAATAAGTTATGGGTTCGTTTTATCTACAAATCAATGGGAAGAACGGAAACACGTATGCTTTGCAGTAGGTGTATTCAGGAGCGGTTGATAATATTTGCAAGCACAAGCGAACGGTGTGTGTGAATTTGTCAACCAGTTGGTGAACACATGAGTCGGAATTGTACGCAAACGAGAAGAGCTAGCCGAGAATATGATCACCTGTCAACACGACACAGTCTGAGTTTTCAGAGCAGTTTCTGATGAAACAATGCAAACATCAACTATGTGTATGGGTGTGGGTGTGGGTGTGGGTGCGATTTCAGGTGTATATCCGTCAGTGTGAAGGCATCAGATCAGTCATCTGCAGAGGGTTCAAATGTGTATCACACAGTCTGTCTGAGCAGGTACCTGTTAGAGCTGAACTCAACATCAACTCTCCACTACTGATACAGTGAGATCATAGCGTACAACGGGGTGGAGCGTCCGATTCAAGTGGTGCAGTCCCATGCCTAACGAAGGATATACACCTGGTTGAGAAGTGGTAAATGGCGGTTGCTCTGTGATGGCGTCGGAAACAGAAATACGCATAGTTTGACACTCTCATTTGAACCGTCTTGCAAATGGCACTTTCCAGGTGAGGCGTTTTTTTCACGCGCACACACCAGTGGTGAGCGGACACTTTCTGCCTTGTGAACCTGTGGTTTTCTGATGCTCAAAAGCTAAGCAGTGTGAAAGTCTGACCTGGTCATCGATATTTGGCCTGACATCTCACTATATGTGCTCTAGTTCCATCATATCATATGCATATTTCTCATGCATGCGATGTTCAGACGAGTGCAAGTAGACATAACCAGCACAGGTTCAGCCGGTGTTTCCCTATATTCATATGTAGCTTGGTTCTGTAAGTTGGTAGTGCCTTCCGGGGCTTAGTTTCTCATAGTGTTTCACCACGTGCAGTTGCTTATATGGATTCGTTGAGCGCCCTGTTCAGGGTCAACATTACCAATGGCAATCAGACTGTAAAAAACCGTCATAGAATGAAATATGATACGGGTAACATTTTATTGTTTAATAACACAACCTAGTCGAAATCGCGGAAACGTTGTCGACGTTTCTGTCACCACGGGTAACCTTTTTACTACAGGTTTTACAAGCGAATGAAACTGGAATGATAGCTTAGAGGAAGTCGGTGTTAGTCACAATGTGTGTGGTGTCCGTGTTTACTTCCGAATAGATAACACTTTGCGGCGTCATCTCACAAGAACCAAAGACTCTCAGCACACACGAACAGAACAATTGTGTTTACATGATCAACTGCAAAGGCTGCTTCGTTCATTTTATTGGGCAAATATGTCGACAGGTCAAAAACCAGAGTCACAGAAAACAAAAGAGAAGGAAAATGCGGATCGAGAAGCGAAATGGCTTTCAAAAAGTTAGAACGCGACTCTGCAATCGCACTACACGCCATATCCGAAAATCACACTATCAACTACGAAAACACCAGAATCATGCAGTATGGGTTTCGTACGTACACCGAGCGCCTCTAAGCGGATGCTCCGGCAATTAAGGCCTACCAACTGTGTCTCAACCTGTACCGATGGGGCAGAGATTCCAGGCATATAGATGCCACTTACGACACGGATGGATAAACACCTAGAGGGTCGTCACACCTTGTTGACCTCAAATGGCCCCACTATCACGGACATATAGTACGGACAGAGGTTCAACTTCCACCCTAGCATAAATCAACAATACAAACACACAAACCAACACATGAACACACTGTGACTAACACCCATTTGCTCTAAGCTGTTATATCAGTTTCATTCGGTTGTAAAACCAGTCTTGAAAAAGGTTAGCCGTGGAGACTGAAACTTCGACTTCATACCAACGAGTTCGACTACGCCAGGGCCTAAGACGTTTACATTTGGATCACCTCCAAACATTGTCAAAATATGCCAAACAATAAAACAATGAAATTTCACCATAAAATCTCAAATTGTGCATCGAGTTTTCGATACACTCCGAACCGATCTTAGTTCTCACACAACTGAAGTATACCCGTGTTTGTCAGAAATGCGTAAAACGTTTCTCCCGCGAATAAGGTTGTCATCTGTCTGAATTTGGATACGCATACTACACATACCACGCAGACAACCATCACGACGACTGCACCCTGGCGTGGTGTGATGGCTTGCGTGCCTCTTTGACCCAATGGGCTGTGCAGGATGGCTTCATTTCACCGGATATGCAATCATGTCTGACAGTTCAATGGATAGAGGTCAGACAGCTTACCAGTCTGAAGCCTGCACTAGATTGACCCAAGATTGGACCACCTGGGATTCCTCTCGACGATGAGAGAAATCATCGCATTTCATCAGGCAGCTATGGTCCGTCTAAGCTGAGGAGTCCGCGGCTCAAACGATACTGTCCCATACTCGCCACGCTTGCTCCATTCGGTGCATGGAGAGGGAACGGACTGAATCCGAAAAACCGGTCGATATAAAGCACCAGCGAAGACAAGATAAAATGCACGTAGTAATCGGGTCTCACGTGACAGGCCAGAAAAATTTCCTTCACCTTTACTTCGGTCACGTTCCCGCGCAAGGATCAATGTCCCACTGTCTTGTGGGTCAGACTTTTGAGTCAAAGGCTACGGTTAGGGTTCCCAAAGAAAAACCCTTCGACGATATGGGCATCAGCGAAGCATGATTTGCCCAGGAGCCTCCAGTATCCTTCCCTATGAAAGGCTCTACCAATTTTCTTCCTTTTGAGTTAAGATCGATGCAAAATGCCACGGGGGATTGTGGCTCTAAAGAATGCAGTAGTTCTGGGGTTTGGTATAATCAAATGCACTTCTTAGGCTTAGCTGTTGACTTTACTTGAAGGCTTTACCATCCGAACACTAAGTCGGATAAAGCAGCACGCTGCTTTCGCTAAAACACTTGACACTTTCGAAAAAGATGTATCTTGTGTCTTCCAAACATCCACACAAAGCCTTTCTTCTATGACCACTGTTCGCACCGCAGATACAACCATAGTCTCTCTACTCTTCACGGGTCGGGTGATTCGATATCTGAAGCCCGTAGTCAGGCTGGCGCTGGGATTGCTTTCAGCATAGAAACTGAGCGTGCATTGGTAGACTGGACTCCACTCAGCAGTCCTTTGCGTGCATTTTGGTTGGACGGTTTTGTGCATGTCAACAGCGACAAGCTGAGGCGTTGTTGTTTGTTCTTCATGTCTGTGTATGCGCCGAACGACTGCAATTCCTCCGATACCAGGGACGAATTTTACTAGGATTTGTCTGAGATACTTAGAAGTGTGCCGCCATAAGACGTGGTGGTTATTACTGGGGATTTCAACGCCAAAGTTTGCCATTCAGGAGATTCCGAATGGTACATCGGAGGCCCATTCGCTTTCCCAGCCGATGCAGATTCTGCCATGAAAGCGACTTGGACTGACGCAGCGTCCTCATTCGTCTTCACAACACTGTACTCAGATTGACCATACTGCGATTGGTCACCTGCTGGCTTGGATCAACTGAAGATTGTTCTTCTTCTTGGTCCGCGCCTGTAGATTCAGATCACGACCTGAGACGTGCTCACTTTTGTTTACGTACCTTACGTGGACGTACCAATGTTAAAACCACTCGTCCCGCTCTAATATCTACACGGTTTTTGATGCAGTGAAATATCCAGGATCTAAGCGAAGGCTGGCAATATATATGACTAATTCTATCTGAAACAACTTAATCTGTAGTGTCTGGAGTGAACCTCGAGAATGACACTCGTGGGCATCTTTCCAAGATGAATGGTGTCTGACTGAAGGGAGAAAAACTGCAGTCACCAATTTGAGTATCATTCAGTGCCCACCAGGAATGCCTGTGACGCAGCACGTTATAGATTACAAAAATTTGCAACTTCCTCTCATCACTGATATTCGCACAGAGATGAATAGTTCAGCATTTACCTTCAGGAAAAGAGTATGATCATCTATCTTCATCAGCAATAAGGGAGCACGTGAATGAATGAACCATTTTGTTAGAACATTCGTAGTTAGTAAATAACTTGATAAATGAATTCCATGGAAAACATTATTTGCAGATTCTTAGTAAACAGCCAAACGGCTAAACATAGAGCTTGTCAGAGGTTTTCATTGTCTCTACCCTAAACAAGATATTGAAACAATAACACATAAGACACGTTCGCCTACGATACAGAATGAGTTTATTGTAGACAGTGGTGATGTGGGGTATAACGGAATATTCTGTGGTTTGGTCAATATGTTTTAAAGTAGATGACGTTAGAAAAAAACTCAATTATCCAAAAAAGAGGCTTCCTCCCACTTAAAATTAGTGGCAGTACCAACCTGGGAAAAGCGCTCTCGGCAATACACTTGACTTCGTCTAAAAACCGTTGTCCTTCCAGGTGATCTACATGATCGACGTTAGCACCAGTCATCAGGATTTCTGAAGTATGGCTACCTCCAAAACCCAACTACATTTTGCCACCGTTCACTTCTGCTAACGTGGACACGCGCTAAAAATGTTATTAAGTAAGACTTTCATTTTGGCAGATTCAGAGTTCTCGGAAATGATACAGATGCTCCGGTGTGTGAATGCATCACTTAGGCTCATTAGTTGAATTCACTACGAGCAATGAACTTCGTAGATACGGTCTTCAGAACCGAGGAAGAACTGCCCAACTTGGACGAACATTTGTTGCTGGTAGTATGCACAACAATCAGCATATTTGGGGAGAAGTGTGATTTGGCTTGTTCTAGAAATTGCACAGGAACGGCTTTGATTGACTATCTACGTTAATCTCCTTTTTTCGAATCAGCATTATTGGAGGAAAACACAAGAGAGATTGGATTATTATTTGTTTACCATGAAAGCACTCGCCATTTGCATTAGCTCGCAAATTGTTCCTTCAGAACAACATTTTTCACAGTACAAAAATTCTTTGGATTATTTCAAGTCTTTTTTTATTGGCCCGTGTTAAATGGCTAACTGAATCTGGGCAAAGAAAGTTTGAATTCCGTAACTATCACTATCATCATCATCATCATCATCATCATCATCATCATCATCATCAACATCATCATCATTATTCTAATGCTATTTATTATCATCATCTTCATGATCATCATCAAATTAATCATCACCATCATGATCATCATCATCATTATCATCATGATCATGATCATGATCATCATCATCATTACCATCAACATCATCATCATTATCATTATCCGAATTATATTCATCATCATCATAATCACCATTATCATAATCATTATCATCTTTCGAGTCATCATCATCCAAGTCATCATCATGGTCATCGTCTCCTTTATCAATTATTAGGTTTCACTGGCATTTCATATATACCTTTTTTTCACAGCTTCGATGAAATCCCAGTTTAAATGCTGACACGTAATTTCAACTTTTCCCGTTGCCGGGTATATCGAAAGGTTACAAAGATTGCAAGCTGAAATATTCATATAGGCATTTCATTATTATATGTATTTAAAATGCTTCACCGAAACAGGGTCGCTCAATTTTAAAGTAACTGGGAAGTGAACCGGAATCGTTTTCGACTTAGTATGTTAGATAGCACAAATATTATAAATAGCCCACGTAATCCATTGGATAGTGATTCATTTCTGCCGCCCTCTGACCATGTGTGTTACCAACGATTGAATTTCTTTTGCTTGGTTCTTTGAATTCGCCCAGCACTTCCACTAAAAATTCTCATGACACGTTGAATAATGGGGTATGTAAAGATAAGAACCTCGCAGGATGCAGCATTGAATCCCCGCGCATTTAGCAGTGGATCAAATTATTCTGTTTGACTCCATCCGAAAAGCCTGAAACACCTCATGACCAATTTCTCCGAATTCAAACCTTTCTTTTATGCTAAATGCTGGCCACCTGAAGTCCTTTCTCAAGCACTCCTGTTCTGTGTGAGCATAATTTCGCGTTTGTCGTTGAATCACTTGCAAAGCGGTCAGTGAATTTTGCCTGGGAACAACTAAAACAGCAAACTATTGTTTGATGTTTTCTTAAAATCAAATAGATTTTCATTTTTAGCGAGTTTTATGAACTGTGTGCCCTAAACATCGGTTCAAAACGCCCCAAAATTGGCAGGGTGTGCCAATTACAGACCAGACAACAAAACCCGACAAGAAAACAAGTATATTAGCAGTCGGTATATGATGGCAACTTTATAGCTGGCCTTCCACAAAATTGGGATTCCTGATGATTTCCCTCCACAACCGGACTCGATACTGGTGACAAAATACAGCGTCAGTGACGCAACCAGACCTGACCGAACATCAATCAGACAGTCATTTGGTATTGTCTCAGTTTACTGAACCTATCGATTTCCGCATCATTCTGCGTGTACAAATTCAAGTCAGAGTATGGTAGGTAGCACCTACACAGAGTGAGAGCTAAACAAAGACTCAGATCGTGTCTGATGTGTCGGACGGAATATTTTTGAAACGTCCATGCACAAGTAGTCACTTGCGGTTCAGATGTGAGGTGAGACAAAAAATAAAATTGCTCAAACAAAACTAGGGCCTGTTATATTGTTTACTGTGTAAGGGGTGGAGAGGTTTCAAACTAACTGACCATTGTTCCGACAGTCTAATCTAGGATTTGCGCAGAAGACAAGCGTTCATGCATTCCTTCAACTGAGGCATTTGATTCCACTGCTTTGAATTGACCGTTGATAGTTGCAATCTGATTCGCAATACAAACTGTAAAGGCTGGATCACCGATAAGTAAGACATGATTCAGTAATACCTCGTTTATTCGATAACGTTGAGTTCACTTACTGGGTACAAGAGATGCGATGCAGACCGGAGAGTGAATACTGATTTCTAACACAATTTAGTAGAATCCGATTGCCTGTCCCGGTTCTTTGTTTGCGGAATCAACTTGGTAACACGTCTCAAGCATAATACGCACAAAACCAAACACGGTTATTAAATCTATTGACTAATAGGCCTATGCACTGCCAATACACAAAGATTGGCATTCATTTCGGTGCCCCCTTCTTATTGTTTTCGATAGTAATTGCGATTTTATTTCATTTGTTTGATGAAAAGTACCGAATGTGGTATTCTGGATGTATTATTTTTCCTTGGCAGTTGCACGTGCACGATCCGCAAACAAAGAAAACGACCGATCAGTGAGCTAGGGTCCAGTTAGTGCACAAAGGACCAGCAACACTTAGGCCGATAAAGATGGACATGGCCATCTGTGTCTGTGCGTGGTACACTGGGCAGAAAAATGTATGCTTGAAAACGAAAGTTTTTTTAAATCTGAAATTTTACTCGCAATTATCGCTCAGCAATGGAACCAGGCTCCCTTAAAAGATGTTTCCACCCATAGGTGCATACAATGAACAGATAAGGAATCCCTTTCCAGTGTACTGAAAACTGATTTGGTCATTGAGCTACATTAAAGGTAATCTTTATTCATATTTTACGGCACTTTATCCAACAACAAAATTCATGATAAATCAAAATTATTCCATCCTGTGAATCTTGAATCAGCGAGCAGTTCATGGTATCAAAATTATGCGAAGATTTGGTTCATTTGGTGATCAAATACCGTAAAGAGTGATCAATAATTTTTGTTCTCAGCATATAAAGAGCGACTACCTTGGGATCATATGATAGTGAAACGTCTTGGATAAGCGTAAACCGCGGTAATCAAAACTTCGGTTAATAATAACCACTACGACTAATATTGTGGTTTTCATATTGGAACATTTTTTAAAATGTTTGGTTTATCTTATTTTTATGTGAAAATAATGAAACTTCAGTGAAAACTGCATGCTTCAAGATAGAATTGTAAATCGACTTATCAGTCGACTTTTCATCTGTTTGTTTTACTACATTGACTTTTATCGTGTGCTTTGATCGTATTCGAAGCTTACCCTTCTTGAGAGATATCACGCTAATGTTACTCAAACCAATCTTCAGATAAAAGAGCAGTTTGTCTTTTCATGGTTTTTTGGATACATTATTGTAATCACTGATGTTTTGGGACGACCTATAATAATCTCAAAGCTATCTACTCGAAACAGCACACGGATAAAATTTGTGACCAGATTCAGTTGTTTCCTAGTCACTTTTGTCTACATCTATTTGTGAGGCAATTATTGGGTACAGTTTTGATCAATCGTAATCCAATTCCTTCCCAATTGGGCTTGCTGAACAACTGGCTCCCGGACTCACTTAATTCGTCGCTGCCATATCGGTCTGTGAGAAGTACAAGTTCTGATCACTGCAGACACTTCCAGCTGCCTATGTTGATATTTCATTGATATCAATGGGATAGATATCATCCTCAAAATCGAATGATTCAATGTTCGAGACTGGCGTGCTGACTTTCTTTATACTATGGTTATATACATTCTTTCCACTCTCAGCAAATCGAAAATTATTGCATGTCTAATAAGGAGTTCATGGAGTTGAATGGTGAAGATTAATCAGTTGAACCATTTACAAAATGCGCAAAAGTTTCATATACAATTTCTGGATGATATGCCGGACGAAAGAAGGAAAGAATTTGGACAGTAAAACAGCCGTTGTTTTTCGAAATACAATTTCATAACCCTCACGTATGTGGATCATTCCCCTTTGACAAGAACTGGTACGGTATCCAGCAAACACGTTTGTTCAGCTCTCTCTACAAACAATATTACTGATATTACCAGTTATTACTATAGACATGACTCTATAAAGCACTTGGGATAAACAGCAAACAGGAAAGTCCGGTGGTCTCTGCAAATTCAGTTTTATGAGAAAGCGGTGAGGTTTGTATAAGGAAACGGGCTGGCAAGTTGTCAGTTGACGGCTTGTTTCATTCAGTAGAGAGTATGATGGTTTGACGAACAACCAGTGCGTCTTCGCCTGTCCTCAATCAAGGAAAAGACTGGAACGAACAAAGTGGACCCAGGAACCAAATAGATGAACCGACTTCACACTAGAACTAGTGGGGCAAATCAGAACCATTTATCTGTTCGGATTCTTAAACTTAGACAACTCCAGATATCACAGTCAATCCTGTCTACCTACCAGGAATACCAGTGCATCCTTCATATCTTACTTTGCTATTTTCCCGTACTGCTCCGTGGCCGTCTGCGGAAAAGCTTCAAGTTCTCCGCTGGTACTGGTATTATTCAGTCGCCCCTTTGTCATTCACTGGCATGAACAGATACATGCGTTTACTGATGAACAAATTGAACCATGCATGAAAATAGTTTACAATGTAATTAAAGAAAATACGCACCCTTTACACGTTTGCGATGTCCTTCTGTTATGGAGTTAGAAAATACAAGCTACTTATTGGTGATTTGTTTTCATCACGCATAAATATTCATATTAATTCATCTATCGCGTACTTCAGTTCGATACAATGGAATACAGAAAGAATGGTAACTGAGCTGTATACAAATCTCCTTGAATATCCTTCATTTCTTTCTTCGTTTTAAAATTCCATTTGACGTTCAAGCACCACTTCCCTTAGATGGTACGAAATCGTCATCCGCACGGCGATCGGACGTACGTTAGTTTGTTTACCATTCGCATTACCTACCGAGATTTCACTAGCTTGTTTATTTCGCCATGGCAAATGTCTTTCGCAGTCAAACGCACGAATTATTGACAACGCTTGTAATCAAGTAAACACTGTCGTTTGTTAAAGACAGGTAAATATCTTTTTGGAACGCCGCTTTGTCTCATTTTCCACAAACTCAAAAATTCGACCATTTCACAGAACTTTCATTTGTAGGGCAAACATAACATCTCCCGTTGATTCTATGGTTTGTTTTTCAAGCCAAATAAATACATTCCTTAATAAGAAACGCTAGTAGAAGTTAGAAATCTACAGTCTCACAGCATTCAGTAAGTTCATCCAAAGAATTGGACCTCGTACTTCGTAAATCAGCTTATCTCACGAACGGCCGATCGGAAGAAGATTCCAGCTCCAATCTTGATGAACCTAATGCCGTCCACTTATCATACCGAATTCGCTTTCGTCGGTTCCGATGTCTCATGCTATTTAGTTTAATGTGTACTGTGTCTGGAGGAGTTCAGCTGACAAATGCAACCATTGGAGAAATCGGATCTGGCAGGAAGTGTTCAAACGCACTGAGCTGACCGACGTGAGTTGAAAATTCCCAGATCTTCTGTAGGTTATGCAGTAGAGTATCACTCCAGATTAGGTTGGAAGATAAACGGATTTGCGTACAAGACCATTAGAGTTTTCGAGGTGAATATAATATTCTTACAATTATATTTTTTTAACAACTGAGAGCAGTTCAGTTTCTAAGGTGAACACGGTGTTAAATGTATCAAATTTAGCTGTTGCTGGTGCAATGGGAACAAGAGCAAATACAGTTTATTGGTTGTCATTCCACCAATCGGAACACTCTTGACGGAAAAACATACGTAGTTTAAACTGTCCGATTTATAGAGTGTGAAATACTTGGGTGTAAGCACTGCGAAAAAATCAAATATTGATTTTGAACCAACATTTTGAATTCTATTTTAGAATGTTTCCTATCAGTCGAAAATTGGTGGATCTCAATTTACGAGATCTGTGTGGAACGGGAAACGAAGATAGCTGTGTACGTCATTCAGTGCATAACATCACATTCAATTGATAAGGGTTCATGTTTTTATTCCTGTAAACGTCAAATGGGTGAAATTTCTATTCGTTATTTGATGTATTTCATGGGTACATATGCGAATATAATCTTACTTTCAAAGGCTACTTATTGGTAGCGACATCACTTGATAGCCAATTCAGAGAGTGAAAACATTTTGTCAGTTCTTGACCATAGGTGAAGTTGTCTAATAAACGCAATCACCTTGTAAGCTATTCCAGTTGGCTGTCAATATACTGAAATTCTGCAGCCTTCATTGATAAAACCGAGCTGAATGGACTGATTTTCTACGTGCGTACGTCGCATGCAACAGAATATCTTAATCACAAAGACACACAAAGCAAATAAGTCAAACAATGTTGTATATCAAACAACGATAACACTGCTCAAATCAAGGAGACTTCCGACAGAGTAATATGCCAAACGTATCTGAAATAATACTTTCACCATCACTTCAAAATACGATTTCCACCGGGAGTGTGCATACATTTATCACCGGCCTTTCTATGTTTAGATTTACTTACATGTTCTTCGAAAACAGTTATCAAAGTCTTGTGTTAGATCCAGTCTAACTTTTCCGGTAAATTTTGTTAAAAATGAGGGCATATATCCCGTTTCTATAGTGCATACAAACTCGATCAACACAAGAATAAATGCTGAAATGAGTTATCTTAACTTCTGCATAATTCTTTTCGACGAAAAGGATGTTATGATTAGCACCTGTAGAAACTGACGAATTGCAATTGATAAAGTTCCATATGCATACCAAATAATAAAATTCATGTTTTCTCTTCTTTGAAAATGATAATCACAAACGAAGAAAGGAGCTGACACACGAAATTATCAGTTAGCTCTTTTTCATCCAGTTAAGCACCCATCTCACTGATATTTTAGTTTGCATTTATCTGCTTTCTAGATTGATATTGCAGTGGTCGTCTCCACCAACGATGAACCGACACAGTCATTCATAGACTGCGTAATTCCCGTTGAAAAAACAGTGATTGTGGATTCTCGCCTACGCCATCGGATTAATGCCCCTTTGGAATATGGGATTCTCAAGAGGAATAGACGTTCGACTAGTAATTTACGTCCTAATAGTATTTCAATTTTGTCAGTGGCAACCTTGGAACAACGATAGAAATGTTCGTCCGATGCAATCAAATATGTTTTTGAATGTTTAATCCATCTAAAAATATCATTTATGAGCTACTATGAAATTTATGAGCACAAATTGAGCAGAGACGGATGTAGGTAGTTACCATTTACCACAACATCTGCTGGCGTAGGTTCTCACCGAAACAGCTCTACTCTCACTGATATCAAAGTAGGAGATCACCTAGCAGTATGGTCATCGGTCTACTCCACCTGTTGTCGTCGAACAAATGAAGGCTACCTTTAGACTCTGTACTATCCCATTGCATAAAATTCACAATAAACATGAGAAGATGGAAGTTGCAACCAACATAAAGAAAATGAGTCTTTTTCATGACAACATTTCAATGACTATTTTTTTTCGAAGTCTAACAATATTTAGTAATAAAAGGGTTATTGTGGACATCCTTGGACTCGCTACATCACAAGAAGCCAAAAAACCGGCATTTTTTCACTCATCAAATGATAATACTCTGACAAAAACGGCTTAAGGTGAAACCAAGTTTCTTATTCTCTTCTCCAGAAAACAGAGACAATAACTTTCAGCGGAATCACGCTCAAAATATCTTACTTCAGTAGAAATAAACTTTGAATGACTAACACAGTTCTCCGAGGCAGTAGATCCGTTTCCTTTCCAGAAGGCTAACAGTCTCAGTATCATTTCACTTTTACCATGTTGGGGTAAAAAATGACCCAGAAAACGTCTTTATACCACCTCTGCCCATCCTTCCTTAATTTGGAGTCATTTGGTTTTCTACCCTGCAAATAGGTTTCATTGTGTGAACCTCGCTTCATTTAGCGCAGACAGTTTGAATGTGGAATGATCTTTTATTACCTTAACCGGGTAAGCATTTACAACATGATTCAGTCACTAGCAACGAAAGCGTGTCCAATCAAATCCACGTCCAAAGCAGGTAGATAGACTCAATTATTATTTGTTCATCTGTGATCAACATTGGAAATGTTCGGGTTACTTCCATTGAGATAAGAGATTATTCAGAAAAGTTTTACAGCATCACCAAAATACATGGATGACAAATGTTCCTAGACAATTTTTCGCAATAAATTATACAGTTTAGAATTATTTTTTTTGATGCAACCAATTGCCTAAATCCTACCAAAACCATTGGCAGCTCCATTCACAGCAAATTATAGGGTTAAATTTAAAATCAAAGCTACATCGATACCTGTTTTATGTATGGGATTCAGTTTGAATACCAGAAGTATAAAAGTAATTTGTGATGTCCAGAGTACGTTCAATGGGAAACTTTATCAGAATGAAGATCAAAAATAAATAAATGTCAAGTTATACTGTAAAAGTGGCTTGTAGTTCTGATAAAATTTTACTGCCTAATAACACAGCGTAGTCGAAATCGTTCAAAGGTTGTCGACGTTTCGGTCGCCACGGGTGACCTTTGTCAAGAGTGATTTTACAACCGGTTCCAGTTTCTTTCGGTTGTAAAATCAGTCTAGGACACTAACCGATTTGCAACTCCAAAAACGGCCTTGAGCAGGGATAGGTTGACAAGCTAATGGAGGTGGAAGAATCAGCGGCCATCGGCAAAAGCCATACTCATTTTCAATCCAATCATAATTACCAGCCCACTCAAGTAACGCTTCGGTCAGTTGGATAGGGAGCCTCATGAGTCACTGGTCCACATTCGAGGGTATCGTCTCAATCCATGGGTTTACCATTTCAAGAAACATTTTACCTTCCTTTATTCCCATTATATTCCATGAGTAGCACGACTAGTAAATTTCCAGGTGAAGAAAACAATCTTCCATCAGAAACCGAGGTTTATTATGAGGTATTCCAAACTGCGAAACCGAATGGGCTGCCTCTATCTGCCTTCAAAATTGGTGACTTACTGTTGTTTCCGAAGTCACAAGATCTCCTCAGCTAGGTATGGTCGAAGGAACTAATTCCAAAAATATGTTGTGAACTGATGGCATGCCGATTTGTAAGAATAACAACAAGTCCTCTTGCGAGAAACATTGGGTAATAAAATTGGCAAGCGTTGCATGTAAACTATTTTTCGTTATGATTTACAGCCGCGTATTTAGCTCTAGTGAGCAACTCACATACAAGAATAAAACGGGTTGCTGACCCGTGTTTTGTTGATCACAAATCCACTGTTTGATAAAATTTAGAATATGGGTACACATTTCGTGGTCTCAGCCCCTCCGTTTTCATCCACGAGAATTCAATTTCTGACAAAGCTGATTGCACAGCTCTCAAGCTCCGCCGCTTGTTAATGCATGTACTGGATAAAATCATATATGTCGTAAAGTCTGTGCTCATACGTATACGAACTAGCTTCCGTCGATCTTCAGCCCGAGCTCACCGGCATTATTTGGGTGTACGTTTGGGTTAGCCTTCTATCTTTTTACCTTCAACTCTGTGATTTATGCGGTCTTAGAAACCGCCTTTTATCCTTGTGAGGATACCGATATACAAAGCTTGTCCGGTAGGAATTCATCAAAACCCTAATCATTAGAGGAAACGTTGCTTCCAAATATATAGAACCAAATGAATTAAAACCTTTCCGTACTGCTCGAATAAGTGCACAACAATGATTGGTGGCCCTCTGAAAAACTCCAATTGGCAGACGCTGGTAAAGGAATGATCATGTTCAACATCGAAATTTCGCTGTCGGGGGAGACTCTAGATCAGGTACATAATTTCTGCTATGTAGATATCGGTATTTCATCGGGTGATCAGATATCGGGTAACTGTCGTTCCACATGCAGAAGACTCGTTTCGATTTTCCAAATTTAGTCGTTTGTGGCGTGAACATAACATTATATTACTTTTGAATAGTTAAGTACAAACTGAACAAGTCAGGCAGACCACCTCTGAGAGAAGATAGAATAAATCTATAGGTATTTGAATTCCCATGTTTTCATACCTTTGCCGGAATCTGGCGGGAACGCTTTATCAGATTGAGGTTCTGCGGTGATTCTGGAGCTTACACATTAAATACCTGGAAAAAGAATTAAACTCATCAAACCAAGATCGAAGGAAATTATTTTGTCCTTGAGACCAAATAGGATATCTGGGGGGCACGATGTTTGGCTAGGCAAATACTGGTTAGAAGATGAGTAGGGGAACTGAATCTATAACATTAGACAGACGCTACGGATAAGGTGACTGCCGAAATCTTTAACCACAAAAGAAGTAAGATAGAGGCCAAGAGATGCAAGCTTTTCTCTTACTCTTGTCAACCGCGAACGTGAAACGTATCAGTATATATACGCTGTACAGTAGGGGGTAAATGCAACACTTAAGTAAGGATGATCGAAAGTTCTTCCTATATGTACGTTGAGGACAGTGAGCTCGGTCGTGTTACCGCCAGGGTGAACAAATATTTCGGGTCAGTATTCATTGTTCACAGAGTGCTGGCTGATGCATCGTGATTGGAGTCGCTTCAATGAACGATATTAATGTCGGCGTTGGACTGGGTAACAACCTTTTTAAACACTAGCTCAGGTCAACTTTGTGACCTGATGCAATCAGGTGTCTTGCAATGGAAAAAAACTGGTGGTTTAATATCGTTGCGTATCGCCCCAGGGATTGCGTCATCAAGTTTGACAGCCATTCATTGAGTGAAACGGCAAACCGTCCTGCCAATGTATACTGCACCACAACTGGAATTGACCTCGTAGCAATATGTGAGACATTGGGATCAGCAAGACTGTTTGGTTGATTTTTAAGACAACCTTTTTGTCGTTTGCAGCAAATGCAACTGCGCCGCTGTGTGCCCTATAGCTCATTCAGGATTACAGCTTACTTGATTGAATAAATGAGCTTTAAAAGACAAATTGATAAAAACTTGCCTCTTCTCGGTGTCCATACTTTTATCGCGCATCAGTCTCGGCTTCTGACGCTGTTTGATAAGGTTTTCGGGACAACCACCGGCTCGCAACGATCTTTTTACGAACTCCTCTTCAATCCGTACTTAATCTACTATAGAGATTTTTTTGGCTCTCAAGAAATGAGTTCTGACCAATCCATGTCTCAAGGCCACCGAAGTGAGGGTAGAGAATAGAAATACACTTCCGCCTTATGTTGCTTTTGAGTGAATCCTGCGCTGTGGAATCTCCTCCGAAGGCCTCGCCTCGTCTAGAAAAGACATATAGCGTGGTTTGGATGAATAGCATTAGGAACTTTGTTGGAAGAGTAAAACGCTTTTAAGTCGACTATCTGTCGATTGGAAAATTGGAAATATCAACACAAAGCTGTTGTTCGATCATACCCAAAATACATCTACCAAGTTAAGGCTCACAGTAATGTTCTTCGGCCACAACATCCGTTTGTTTAGAAGATTTCCCTTCAAAATTAAAACGAATGTTTTCTGTTCAAAAAAGAATGAGGTATTCGGCAAAAATGGGCGAATGAAGGTTCTGCAAAGAAATGAACTCACCGATAATCTACTGTATCATGAAGAGGTGTGTAAATTGACCCAACGTTTTACGGAATACATTTTACCAGAGCTGAGAATTTCTTATAAAGTGAGCACTAGGCTCCCTCTATTGAGTGTTTGCATCGGAGAATATTGCTACTTGTAGAGACCTGGTAGTAAAAACTCTCTGCATCAACTCCAAACTTGTAGTTCCCCCCTTAACTCCCATTATAAACTTGTCATTCAATAGTTGTGGTTGAAATTCTCACTGAGCGGAAGTGCCAAAGCCCAAGCACGTAGTGCAAGTTTAGCGATTGGTTGAACAACATTTAACTGATATGACAAACAGAAGGTTCCATATTCCACTGAACAAATGCAAAATGGATTAGCTGTAATCGACAATGAGAAATCATGCTATTACCTGAAAAACGAAGGTTCGAAGCTCAGCCCCCTCAAGAACATAATAAAAATCTGACACTGCATCAATTCGACAAAAATGAAATCTTGTATCCAAGTGCACGTGAGTTTTCGTAGTAGTCTATTCCACTTGCTATCTAGACTGAAGCGAGGTTTCAGGATATACCGTATCGTGGAATGCAGCACTGTGCTCACATCTATGTTGCTTAACTTATAAACGCGTTTTGAGGACATCGACGGCTATTCCAATACAACCAACATCTCATTGGGTTAGAGGTGTAGGTGGGATTTACCCATCAGTGCCGTCCATCAAATAGATTTGTCATTAGTGAGGCAGTGGTGATCAGGCTGGTAGGTCCATTGATTGGTTAACATAAGTGAACTCGTAAATCACTCAGGCCAGCACATTTGCTATCTGGAAATAAAAGCTGACCCCAAAAGAATCCCAACTATAATCTTCCGTTCATGACGGGACGTCGGCAGTTTGTCACGGGTTTTCATTCGCTTAACATTCTCAAACCCAATCATTGAAGGTCCTTCCCTTTCCGAGCAGCTTAACATCAAAATATCGATCGATTGGCCTTAGTTTCACTTAACAAATGTCAGTTCTATCTATGTTTCTAGGTTTATTGTGCAAGGGCTATGCTCATCATGTTTGACTCCCATCCACGTTTCCAACATTTCAGGATTCATTCATTCACCATGAATATGTCCTAAGATTGCCTATATTATTCATTTTCAGATAACTTTGACCATTAAAAAGGACGAAAAAACAGTTCAAATGAACAGACCAAAATCCGTTACACTCGATTCCTACATACTGAAAGGAACATTCGTCCGTTTGGCATCATTATGCTTGACGTACCCAAAGTAAGCAGCTTCGAATAAACCACAATGTACTGTGAAACTCCTCGGTTTGAGCAAGGGAGTATATGTCGGGTTTAAGGATGCATTTATACCAAATATCACTGATATTAACTCGGTCCAACAGAATCGAATTCAAGTGAATCTCACAAAACTCGAGGCTACGGGTAAGAAAATTCTATTTTGCAACTGATTTTCAACCTTTGGTGACTTGTAGAGTCATTTGAATTGATGCATGTGGATAGAAAGCAGTAAGGATGGATACGTGACTGATGAAAACGGTCATTATGGATGTGCTACAACACATGACATCAACGTAGCCAGAAAAATAGATAGAAGTTGTATTTCTTCATATGGGAATTTAGTATTCTACCAACGTTTTTCCTCGTTCCAGGGGAGTATTTTGGACATCGCTTTCAATCATCAGTTCAGAAAAACTGATTCAAAGAGTTTGTCTTTATTCCCTACAGCATCATCACTTTGCTCGTGAGACCTTTAACAAGAAGTCCAGCTTATTCAGGTTGTTGTTATCCCCTTATAATCAGATGAGAATGAAGATCAAATGGCAAATACGCTCAGTTTAGAATTCGAAGTGAGACCAACCGACTGCTCAGAACTACAAAATCAGAATATCATCATCTTGCATTTTGAAGGCAGATTTGATGCTCATTTACTTCCGAAAGAAATACAAATCATTGTGCGTAACGAAGGCCAACCGATCACTGATTTCGATTTGAAGATGCACATCAACACTACAGATGTGTATCCAGCGTGAGTTTGATCTGAATGGCTACCCAATTTTACCGTGTTTGTTCGCATCCAACTTTTTCCATCACATGAGTAAACGAGTCCAGTTATGGAATGTTCCGGCTCATGCCATCGCGGATATAAGGAGTAAAACTACTCAAACCGCTGTAAAGAGGCCTCCGAGTACCGTCCAGCAAATCCCGTACTTTTCTGTTCGCAATTACCAGGAAGATACTCCTTCTGACACAACTCAAATCTAGTCACAAAAACCACATTTATAAGAAATGTTGTAATTAGTGGTTAGAAGATACCTATCAATATACAAAACAGGATGACGATGTGAGGAAGGCTTGCTGTTTTACTGAACAGTGATATTATTATACGAAAGATTTTGGTAGGGACGTAAGCATTTTGCTTGTGTAATCAGGATTGTGATGCATCGGAATACTTTACAGCAAACTGAATGCGCATACACTCAGCTTCATACGAAATTCTAGCAACGAGTGGGGTTTTGCTTACCGAAACATAGAGTTAAAGGGTTATTTTTGGAGTATTGAGCTTGGAACGTTCGTTTTCCAAATACAGTTACTGTTTGATTATCGTTTTTGGCTTGATGGAAGTTAGTTCACGCAATTCTCCCGTGGAAAACTAAGATTTTAAACAGCTTCCTGAGCGTAACTGTCGCTAGAATCTTCTGTGGAAACTTCTGAGTCTCGTCTTCTGCAACAGCTTTATGCTCAGACGTTTTGTACAATTGTTCGCGCATAGTTTTCCCAACGTCTTGCAAAATTCGGATCTAGATATCAACAACGTTAATAAACAGAATCAGCTGGAGATGAATTACAGAATGAACTTGATAATTCCTTTCAGTTTAAAGACAGACACTTAAAATTGTTTATAAAATTCACCACCAAAACATTTTACAAGTGTATTGTAATCCGACAGACGTGTATTTATATATGCATGCGTCATGTGATTTTGCCCGTGTTTGTAAACATAGTTCGACCAGTTGTTTTCTGTGATGCATATTCCATTCAAATTGTTGTCGTATTCTGATTAACTAGCTTGTTACAGGTGGAGGATTACCTACGTCTGAGTACCATCTGAACTACTTTTTTCCATGGGAAATATTTTTAAAAGTCTTCAATACAAAAAGTAATTCACTTATTTTACCCATAAAAGCGATATCGTGCAAATAAATGTGACGGTGAAGAATACAGAACTGTCTCAGTGTGAGTGCAATTTGCTGACGTTGGATCTGCATGCTGGACCTTGGGTAACCGATGGAGAACTGATTGATGTGGGCAAACAAAATACAAAATTGGACAAAACGGACCCCCGCCGAATGAAGATACGTGTAAGTATATCCGGTTCTGTTCTATGACCTCATCGACTCGTGCACTCTAGGCTTTTGCTGTATCTGACTGGTTCCGATTTATCACTCAGTGACCATGTAGAAATTTCGCAAACGATCCGTGTTCCAAACAACCGATCTTTTCGCATTTTATTCGTACACGGATAGTTCATGGTCCTGGGCACGTACATACAGCTTTTTAGCATTTATAATTCTAACATGCATCATTTCATGGTAACCTGTTAAAATAAGCGCTTTGTATGCAGAATTTCTCGACAAAATCCCTAATCCATTTTATCTATCATTCCGCACAGATGCATGGCCTTAGTTAGAGAGATGATTGTCGGATGTAAAAGTCCTTGCAAAGCGAAAACAATCACCGGTTCCGACGGCTGAAACAATGGAGTAATGACACTTTACTCACGAAAACGATAGGAATATTGGGCCGTTGTGACACAGGCCAGATAGCATCTATGTTGATTTTACAGATTTGTTCTGTCGCACGTTGATCCTGGATCTTTTGTTTTGTCTGTGATTGAAACGAAAAGTCTACGGAATGATTTTACTTATACTAGAGCGTTGTTTATAAACGCTAAAGCATTCTACAACAGTGTGAATTTTCGATTATCTGAATTGCTATATAGTACGCGGCTTTTACAATAATTATCTTACGGGTTCGAAGGCACAAATTACTTTGATCGCTGTGCCTGGCTGTTCTAGTTTTTGAGTGAACTGTAGGAGATGGACCATGGATGCTTAAGGTAATCCAAATCTGTAAATTACGTGCACCGTAAAACAGTGACGTATATAGTTCACTTTATGGACCATCCGGCCACGATTTACAGGCCAGTCAATGAAGATCGAATTACCCATCACATGTGGTCGCAAGCCCACATGGGCATCGTCGAGCCTTGTCCATCAATGAACAAAAGGGCGGTCAGTTACACGAAACGGTTTGAAAACGGTGACTAATAGCAATCAGCATTTGACATGGATATGTGTGACAGTGCGAAACGAATGGTTCAATTCAACAGACAAAAGAGAGAAGGCACAGGAAGGAAGGCGATGAATTGTGGCACGAATAACACAAAGTGTCATCTATAAGATGGCAAGAAATTTATTTGGGTGAAAAATAACACCGGTGAAGTCCCCGTGACGACTAGTGGATTTTTGAACGGTGAGACATAAAAAGCATAAGGTTGCGTAAGTTTAAACATCAGTCAGATTCCAGGAGGTCATCAAAAAGAAACGCGATAAGACCAGCAAGTGGCTTGAGCATGCCTGGAAGTTTGACATACATGAATACATTCGTGATACTCGTTAACGCTGTCATGTAAACAACGGCCGGCAAATGTGCATCAGTTTGGGAAGAACTACCAAACTAGATCATCTGCACTGGATTGGAGAATATGCGTGGAAGGAGCACCAAGAATAGAAGCGAACGAGGATATGTGTGAAAATTTCAATGTGTGAACTGAAGATGAAGGGAGTGACCTTTGTTTTGGTGTATCTTGTATTTAAAAATGCACGCTCTAAATAGTGTGCAAAATGCTGACGGAACATTCTATTTTTCTGTTCCAGACAGATGATTTTGTCTCCATGGAAAAATGGAATTTCTCAGTCAACGTCAAATTTAAAGAACAGTTCGGCTTTAGTGGATACGTTCGTCTTAGGATTTTATCGTTCACCTTGATGTCATATTGCCAGTTACAATTTCCAATTGATATTTATCCTTGGGCCACCGATCACACCATCGAAAATGTGGTTCTTCATTCAGAACGCAGTAAGCATTGTGACGTTTTCATTTCATACCTACGATTTTATGCAGCAGTATTATATATTCGCCACCTATTATCTGCTATACGATCGTCATAAAGTCATGATTTTAGTAATATTGAGGGTAATAAATGAATCACATCATAAACCGCTAGTTAATGAATTGCTGAAGTTTTCAGTTGTCTACCAACATTGAATGAAGTATCAGCACTGAGGTGTACCTTTTGTCCTTAACGATCATCTGATTCCGCGCCGTCTATCAAGCACTAAAAACAAACGAACAGCGACCCAACAAATAACTGAACCTTGTGATGATAGCCCCAAATGTTGTTAGTTGCCTTAGTTATTGAGCACAATGCTTCGGAGGAATTCACTTACTCATTGGAAAAACTGTTTGATATTTTC
>CANUEZ040000386.1:0-87643 GCA_948099385.1 Fasciola hepatica
TCCCAATAACTGATTTTTTCTCCAGAACTCCATCGTTATTGCTCCTGCTCCTTCAATATGTACATATATACATATATACTTATTTGTATGTATATGTGTATGTATGCATTCGCTCTGCACCTTGCGGCTCCTCACCGGCCATTTTTATTGCTACCATCACTCTGACCGTCATGATATGCGTCCATTCCTTCTACATTTGTGCCCCACATCCATCGCATCCAATCCATCCAAATCATTTTTTCATCCGATCCACCCTTTACATCCCGCATTGCTCGCTCACTGCTTTACAATGAGTTTTGTGCCCTGTCCGCCGACCATCTATTGCAGATTACCAATGCTTTATTGCCATTTAATCCATTGCAGTGCGGCCAACATTATGCTCCATCGTCTTCTGCTGCCGTAGTTTCTTACGTCAATTTCTAACCCCCCTCAATTATATCAGCCAGCTTTCAGATGTCCTCACCCGGACCGGTCGGACGGTAAGACGCAGTTAGTCCAGCAGTAGGGTTCGAGGCACCACCGCTTCTATGGTGGTTTCTATTTTCTGTCACAAGAGGGCGATTTGATTTCCGCAATTAGCCCGATACCTCAGAAGTAATCCGGCTCGCGTTCGTGGTTGATGAAGGTGAATTATTATCGGTTGTTGTAATCAAAATGAGGTTTAAATAGAAAGTCTTTTTGATATAGGCATGTATATATATATGGTATTTATGATGGATGTTATGTTATTATGTCATTCGTGTCATGTGTTTCATATGCACCGTTATATTTTTGTTGTGCATTATATGAAAGATATATATATAAATGTTATGCAGAATTTCTGCGCAAATTCCGTTAGGAGTTTTGCGATGTCGGAGGGGTTTGCCCAACTAAGGGCGGTATTTTCCCAGTTAAAACTGATTATATCTGGCTATAAAGGAAAGACCTAAATTGTTCGTTACGCTGATCCTCCCTCATGCTGTGTGGGGCCCGATAATAGACACTTATCCGATAAGTGAGCAACTGGTTTTTGCATATATCTAGATATGATCACGCACAGCCATGTATGTATATTCTAGCTAACGGTCAGCATGAGATTTTGATATTGGCATGACGCTTTTGCTCATCGAACCATGTGTCGATGGCCTACCTGACTTATGGTGGCTCGCTGTTGGAATCGAGAAGGCTGTTTTCCTTTCCATCTGGTGAAGCTATGAAAAGCCAGCAGAACAGCGTCGGTGCCTATTATATTGAACGGCACATCTTGTGAAACACGTCCCTTGTAGTACCCAGCCCGTTTGTAACGCCGTTTTTCGGTCCACTTGTTTTGTGGCCGTTTTAAAAAGATCAATGATGAATTTATGCGTAGGGGATCGACGACCGAAGTATTATGCAATGCTTGATTGGCGTTTTATTCAAGTATATTGATATAATCAATCGAAATGTCCCGAAATACTTAGGTATCATTTGCCCTCTTTTATTACCTTGGAAAGGGGAAAATAAGGAAAATTATTCGGGAAATCGTAAATCGGGAGATAGAAATGAGCATCGTAAGTCGTTATTTGACAAAAGTGACAGAAATCAACGAAGCACACACAGTATTCCAAGCAACTGGCACAAACCGCTGGAAAACCGATCGGCTTGATAATAAAAAACCCTCAAAAACTGGCCTTGGGCGTTGGGTTCGTTCGCATGTTGTGACGTCGGTGTCAATGGGCCATGCAGTTTGCGAAATGGCAGTTCTCTTTATTATGAAATGCCGCACACTTGAAATATGTCCATCGTCCGTGGGTTCTGTTTTGGACCTACTGAATTTTCTCGTCTAAGTCCACGTTTGGTTCTTCGCTTTTGCAGACACTGCAGACGTCCTGACGGGTGGGCGGGTAGTCCACTTGTAGTCGTCGTCCTTTGGAATTTGTTTTGTATGTTGTAGTCGTCGTAATTTTGAATCTTCCGAAAGTCACTGAGTGCGGTTGGTCCCCCGAAATTTCTAAATTGTCATTCGCCATGTCCCTGGTTGTCAAAATGGATATCCGTTTTGACGACTGACGCGCCGACTTATCTTGCCCATATTGAGATTGGTCATTATGGTCGTGGCTGGTCCTGACAACTGGAACATCTCAGAATACTATGTTCCTCTTGGAGGATGCGGCCATCTTGGATATGCCCGCATAAGAGTCAGCTGCAACCGGCGTTCCGCCATTTAAAGCTTGGTACAGCATTTAGTTCCAGGACAAAAATAAAGAATCTTGTTTAGGAAGCCCAACTGTTTCGAATAATACCTATATCTTTAGCCGGAAATTCAGACTCCGATATCCAATCACTTTTACCCGTTATCGGAGACCATTTTGATCAACCTAAACAGAATGAAGCTGTTCTAAGCTGCCGGAAACGTTTTCACGGAATGACCACCTGCCCAACGCAACTTCCTTAACTGGGTAGTTTGTTCCCATGCAAATTGCTAACAAATGCCTACAGGGGAGCGACCACTGGTGACTGAATAAACAATCACACTTTAAAGCCCAGTTGAGACTGACGTGGTGCATGACACCCCTGCGCTTTACTACGAACTATACGCTATTTATCTGCTCCATTGATTGCACAACTTCTCGACGCAAGTGCTCTAATAACCGATCCCGTGCGTACCACGTTATTCTCACAAGCAACGATTTAACTGTTACATCCCATCGGGTGCCCTACAACAGCCATCTGATCCTTGGCAACCTTACGACGGCCTTTTTCAGTCAAAGGCTGAACACGCTTGAAGACGTTCTTGAATACGTCCACGATGTTTAAAGGGTTTGACGAGCCATCTTTCAAACGCCTGTTTTCTGTTTCCACTCTGTTTGTAGTAAAATTGCCTATCACTAATGCACCACGGGTCATATATCCAGCCTAAAACTGCTTAAGTGGTATCCAGGTATCATTCAGGTATGCAGCCGCCTCATTGCTCCTACATTGTTTTGCCGCTCCGAACTTCTCAAATCGAAGCCTAGATTGAGCTAACACTAGGTTACGCATCCACTGAAAGACGCGTAAATTTCACTTGATTACATTCCGTGTAGGCGGCTGCATCTACGTTTCATGCCTAGTATAACATGGAAACGGCAGAATAACACACAAGATTCTGGGTAAATGTCCGTGAACGCATTAAGCCATGCCAAACTCCTGTAAACTAAGATCGTCTTACAATTACCGGTCTGAGGGAACTTTGTCCTCATTAAATAAATGGCCCTACGATAGCAGTCAACATTCTCATTTGGTGGTATGGCATAGAACAGACTGCGACCTAACCCCGTCCCATCGACTACTATTGTATACCATAGAATGTGCCCACCACGGTCGAGCTGGTGAGTAGCATCTGCCAAAATAACGTCACTAAACCCAAGGACATAACTGCCTGCCTACGGACGGGACGGAAAATATAAACTTCATCTCACGGCTGTTGGAAATTATCTCCGAATAACCATGGACCTGCAGCAACTTCTTTAACCTCTTCTACTTCACCTACCAACTCCCTCTTGGTCAGTCTTCTTCCTATGGATCTGAAGTCGTCATTATTCAGACGCCGGTTGAATTCCTTAAGCGTGTACTCCCTTAGCTCAGACATTTTCCTGAAAGTATCCATTAGTTGCAACACATGAGCATTCTGCCTAGGTTTCAGCCTACGACTTCGTACATAAATACCTTCATTCCCTACTTGGAAACTATGCGAACGCTTCATCGACCAACTAATGGCACAGTAACAGCAACCCGCAAATCAAAGCGTGACGAACGCCCCGCTTTCCAAATTAAAATGCCGATAAATGATATCATACATGGACGGCTTACCACACTTTTTACGGTGAACGCATCGGTACTTTTTGAAATAACAGGGCGCACCATCTGGAAGATGGATGTCTCTTTTTTCGCCATCGCGTAGTTCTCGGAACTACATACGTAGAAAGACGTGCAGGTTTCTTTTTGAAACTCCACAGAATCAGCTTGTAATGCGTCGATATCGGGGTATACACTACGGACCAAACGCCAAAACACAACCGGATTGCCCGCTGGTACGCGGTCCGTTTCCAACACAACAGAACAGCATGAAATCACACTACAGCAAATCTTTGTACGCACAAGCTTATACACGACTCGTCAACCAATCGGATGCCGGGATGCAAACAGAAATACCAGCGTTAAGTAAAATACGCATAAACGGATCAGTAACCATATGCAATTTTCTATGTCAAATGCCATGCAGATTTAGCCGCATTTATCATCTAAGCATTCGTGTCCCATCAACGGTTGGGTGCTGTACAACAGGTATGCTGGACCAGAGCCGTACTTCCCTACTCAGACCACCATTCAAGGTACAGTCTTAAGTTCCGACCTGGAGATGTTTAAGTTTGCGTGGACTGCCGTATTCTTGAGGTGCTAATTTTGAAAAGGGCGAAATTAATCCACCGAAGCTATTGTGGAATACGAAGCAGCTACTGATTATTAAGTGGCTCACTTGCAATATCTACAATGAGAAAAACTCGGGCAATTTTTTCCTAGTGAAAACCTTTTGGTCAATCGGTTTGTTGTCATTTATGCGTACGGCCAGTAAATTTGATCTATAATGGCTATTCCCATCTAACATTGGCCAAAAATGTGCTAAATAATTAGGAATATTTTCTGTTTCTAAGGTGCTTTTTGGAAAGACAGTCCTGGGCTCCGATTACCTTGAAATCTTTGTTTTTGTGAAATCCAGCCACGGATGATAGTAAGAAGGATAACAGGATGGTGTAAACAGTGAGGCATGCATTGAACATCTTTGAGCAACATATACTATTCCGCGATACAAGGACTTCACTGTGGCAGCAGTTAGATGCAACAGCGCAGACCATTTCATCCAGCGAAGTTCAGTGTGAACAATTACTGCCAGCACACGGTGCAGTCTTGTTTTCTGCCAGCACACAGCTAGCGTATGTGGGTACGCAAGTTATCGGTGAAAATGGAGCAGGTTCCCACGAGTTATCATAGAACAACGTCTAGTTTCATGACCGAACTCGTTGGGTCTTGCGTTCACCAAACAATGCTGTATATATATATATATATACTGTATTCGGCCTCAGTACTCATGGTGGTGCGGCTAGTAGACTGACGTTCAGTCGATGCAGGTTGCCTCACGTCTCCCATCGTAACAGCTTCCACAATTGCTCCAGAAGCCTAACACAATAATAGTGAATGCCTGGACTTCGCTGTAATGAGAGCTATAGCCATCATCAAATGGTTACTGAACTAACCGATTGATCCTCTGGTCTGACCATTTCTGTGTATATTACCGTAACTTACAATAAATGGCAGGCGGAAGGAATCGAAAGCAA
This sequence comes from Fasciola hepatica, assembly GCA_948099385.1. Taxonomy (NCBI): domain Eukaryota; kingdom Metazoa; phylum Platyhelminthes; class Trematoda; order Plagiorchiida; family Fasciolidae; genus Fasciola; species Fasciola hepatica. Next base: position 5,331 of record CANUEZ040000386.1, read on the forward strand.
TTTTCTTTCCATCTTTTGAAGCTGCCGAACTTCACTAGGTGTTTAGCAAGTCGCGAATTCTTCTTCGTACCATACCCAACCAACTCATTTCACGTGAAAAGCATTCACGCACATGATCGTCCCTACATTGAGCTGGTGCACCCGCCAAGTGCACGTGGAATAGGACGAAATGAGGCAACATAAAAATGGTTTCACTGAAGCACCACAAGAATCAAAACGCGGTGGCCCCACAGGGACCATGTGAAGAGTCACATAGTCCTCCACGTTTGTGATCGAACCAGACAGTGCATGCATTCCTCCCGAATCGGTTGAGCCGCCGGATTTACACGTGGACATTTGCCTTCCGTTCTGAATGGTGCCATTCCACTTGTTTGTAAATTGTATACGTAAAGACTGGTTGGTTGGAAGTCCCGAAAATCGAACGCCAGGTTGGGAACTGGGACGAATGACCAGTGACGCTCCATTGCATACCGGGTAGTCGGGTGCTGTGTCGAAGGGGACGACAAGTGGGCACCAAACCTCGTGCACCGGATTAAATATGACCACCAACCCAATCAACAATCAGCAACGGCTAAGTCAATGACTGGAGAGATAATTACCAAGATTTGACCGAGAAAAATAAGATTCATCAAAAATGAAGAAGATAACTTTATAAAAGTCACCCCCATTCAGCACTCCTTGACGACATTTTTGTTCCATTTTAACTCAAATGTTTTCTCGTCAGCTGTTTGATGTCTGCATTACGCCAAACCAGGTCGGAATTTACTCCACTCTCCCCATTTGACCTTGACTTTCGAACCCATTAGGCGTCCATTTGAGTCCGCCCCTGTGTTCACTTAAGCCCCTTACATTTTTTTGGTGTCACTGCACTTACCATACCTTTATCCTCCCTTATTCCCCCCTCTGAGCCGTTTTATCCTACTTTCCTCATGCAAATTTCCACTTTTTCACGAATTTTGTCCCTCCATTCTATTGCTTGCAAAAATTAGAACACGCACCTGGCATGCTTCGGGCGCCTTTCAAAAAACCTATTATCACCATTATTATTATTATTAGTGTCTGACTGGCGAATGATTTTTGGTTGAATATCCTTCGGACTGCACGTTTCACACACATATCTCAGGTTATTCGACCAACGTGCACTCGGAAGCACCAGACTGGGGTTTCGCTCTTGTTAGAGCTCATAAGTGGTACATGCTCTCCAACACACCCACGGTTTGAACGCGGGCCCTTTCACCTCGAACGCACGCGTGTTGTCACTGCGACAACCCATTCCCGTCCGCCCTCATCCGAATCACCAAGATAAGACCGTGAAGAAGTCGTCCCACACTGGCAGCCACAAATGCCCGACAGCTTCAGATGGAGACGCGGTACGTGACCACTTAACTCCAAGCGAATGCCTCCCGCTAAATTAGGCCTTCTCCACAAGATGGGGCCAAAGTACTCACATTTTTGGACGTGCTTTGCGTTTCATATTCATATCACGCAATTGCTTGCGAGTGGCGTGTGTGATTGATGAACACATGTTTGGTTGACGTCGTCAAGATTTTGCAGGGCTCTATGAAACGCTCTGAGCTTTTCATCCTTTGTCGTCTCTTACTCTACTCGGATCACCGTCATGCACCTATGCAAAGCATTTAACTGCCTTTAGTTCCCTCTCACATTTATACTTCCCCCCATTTTTCTGGTAGCCAAAAGCACCAATTGGGTATGTGGAATTTTTGTCATCCAAACGTATTCTCCCCTCAGCCGCAAAGCTCAAGAATGGTTTGAAAGGGCTCAGGGGATTATCCGTTGACATGCCGCTTCATTTAAGGCTCCGCAAGCCAAGCCAGCAACTCTACAAAAAGCCGACCCAAAGCTCACAGCACTGCCTATCGCCCGGGCAACTCGCCTTGAGGATCGAGCTCCTTTTCCACCATTCGTTGCTTCCCCACTTACTCCACCTCCTGTTGCGGAAAGTATCCTCATCAGTAGACCTGGTGCTACTAAGCACCCGGCGCCTACTTAAAGTATCACAGACCGTATTACCGTACGAGACCCACCCATCCTTGAGCCCAATCGCAAATCTGCAACCTGTTTCTGCTGAGCGTTGCAGCGAGGAGGTTACCGCACCAGAAAAGGTCTGTGGCACGGCCATACAAAACAAGACCACGTACAAGAAGACTCAGGGCAGTGAATGACGCAGTCCACACAAAGGTAATAATAATAATAATATTTGTGCATTTCGGATGCTCCCGAAGCATGCTAGAATGCATGATCAGATGATTATAGTGATGCTGGAATGACAATTCACAAAAGGGTACAACGCGTGCATGCAGAGTATCAAAGAGTGTTACAGTGAACTAAAACTGTAGTAATGCCCGACAAATTTGAAGGTCAGGGTCGGATGGTGTCAGTTGGTCTGGAGCACCTGCATAAGTGGTATATTTTAATGGTTTATTTGGGAGAAGCCCGAAGCATGCCAGAAGCATGATCAACTGTTCAAAAGTGATGGAATGGACAGAAAAATCTCTTGGAAATGTAGAAATTCACATGACAGAAGTTGGATAAAAGAGGCTTCGAAGGGGGAGTGAAGTGGGATGAAGGTATGGCAAATATATGCACACCAAAAAAAATGTACTGAGCTTTAGTGGACCCATGGGCGGATTCAAATGGACGCCTGGTGAGTTTGAAAGTCAAGGCAGTTAGGGAATCCGGCTGGTTTGTACGGGGACTTCTAAAGCGGACTGATATACACGAGGGAGGCTAAAAATCGGCATAAGAGACTGTGTTAGTGGGGGAAAATGGAGAAAAGTGAGATTCAATGGAAAGGATTAGATAGGAAAGAAGCATTGGTATTTTGAAATAGATGGTCGGCTAACAGCGCACAAAACTCATCGGAAAATAGGGAGCGAACAAAGTAAGATGTCAAAGGTGGATCCGGTAAAAGAAATAGTTCAAAATAATTGGACACCGTAGAGTGGGACACAGACGTAGAAGGAATGGATGCTCATCATGGCGGTCACCGGGATGATAGCAAGAAAAATGGCTTACGAGGAATTGCGGGACACAGAGCGAATGCATATATACACATATGCGCATGTTAATATACATTATATATATATATATGCATGTAAGCGAAGCCGGAGCTATAAAACCGGAGTCCTAGAAAGAAATTATCAGTTATTAGGGGGGGGGCGGGTTAGGATAGATCGAATGTCTGTAGAATTAACTCTGTAATATCGTGGTGGATTATCTTCATGAAAAGTGAACTCGGTGGATCAAAAGAGAGAGTGGAGAATGCGGAAGCACGGAAAAGACGACGGCTGAGGAGCAGTTGAAAAAAGGGAGATGAAGGAAAATATCGAAGAGAACAGGTAAGAATGGATCTAATAATCTGATTGATGTAGGTGAAACATGCCGTGTCGGTCAAGAATGGGAGAAGCAACAATAAATGGGCTTACGTTATTCAGAGGGGAGATAATGGCGATGGAGATGACTAGGCAGTGCAGAGCGATTGTGCATACAAAGTAAAGAAATTTGCCTGGGAGGTGAAACTGTCTGTGGTGCAAGATGCAGCAGCTGTGGTGGCAAACAGCGTGGGAGAGGAATGCGCAAAAAGGGTACCAGGGGGTAGTAGCAGATCAAACGGACTGAAAATGTGAATGAAAACCATGACAAAACAGTGATTTTACATAAGGTGGCAAGTAAAAAGCAGAACGGTCTGAAAGGCACACAGGAAATGCCTGTGGCAGTCAATATACAAAACAGGAGATGGGAGCACGGGCCAAGAAGACAGATGGGACATAGCCAGTAACATCGTCTTACTACATGTGAAATACGAAGAAGACTGGGAAGAAAGAAGCACCAGGACAGGTAAACAGGTGAACGAATATAACACACGAGCAATGAATGCGCGTCGGAGTTGGGGACATGGAATTCGGGAGCTGCGTGTCCGCGGGCAATTGTACAGGTGGATGTAACTTGACGATACTAATCGGGGCGTTACCAAATGGAGTGATCTACAAGGGAATGGCGGAATCAGGCAAGGAAAATAAAGTGGCGGTGATTGGATAATAAATGTGGCTGTATAGGATGCAGAGTTTAGAACGGCGAGTTCTAATATGGGAATTGGTCATGGGTGCTGGTGGAACTGGTGCGTAATGGTATTAAGCATGAGAAGGGAGAACGAGGGAGGGTTTGACAGAACGGTAGGCAGTGAGGCATAAAAACGCGATCAGTGAGCTTTATGGGCATAGAGTGATACCCAGTGAATGGCGACATGGGTGGAGAAAGGAATAATGGCGGTCATCGAGTAAAGTGAGTAGGACGAAAGTGACTTGCAATGAGCGGTGACACGGTGAGAGTCGATAGGAGCAAGGACAGAATGGGTAGGTGTGCAAACCATAGAAGAACGAAAAAATGGATGTGGTAAGAGTGATGCCAAGAGTGATAGGTGGGTGTACAGTGGCGAACAAGGGCGGTTGGAGCGGAGGACCTGCAGCTGACAGCACTGGAGAGTACTATTTGCAACCGGAGCTAATGGGTGGGACTGGCCGTGATATGGACACCCAACCTGAAAAACCTCGAAGTAAACACAGGAGGTGTGATCCACCAGCCCAATTGCGCTTGCACATCATTGCAGACGACCTGCAAGCCCGATTTGCGCCGGCCAAAGCGGTTGATCTGACCGAGCCCAGCACTATTAGGAGTGGCACTGATGTTCGTTTGCCATTATGCATGTGGGGCGCAGTTCAACTAAGGAAGTATGAGATATAAGTTTCGCAATTGGATAGCCAGGTTGCAAGGGGTTCCATAGGACGGGGCCAGCGATAAGTAATCGGTTAAACAGCGGCGTTATCCAGGCGCGTATACCAACGATGAGGGCGAAATGCAGTATGAAGAGAAAACATGCACTAATATACAGAGAACCGTTAAGGTTAATTACCACTAGTGGAAATTCGAACATATTCAAAGGATATGTTTTGGTGCGCCACAGAATAAAAGAGGCATGTGGATAGAAATCTCGTCGAAGCGTTTGGTGAATTATTCACTTTACGACAGGTATGTCAAGAAGTATTAACATGGAAATATTTCAGTCTGCAAAGATGGTAGTATATAAAGTGGTGGCTGTACACTGGAGGAATCATATATGTGGCAAACAATTGCAAATGAAGTCGTGTGTGAATCGCGTTTGTTCTGTCCAGCAAGATAGGCTCCAAGTTATTCCTGGGATGAAGAAGGCGACAATCGTCCTTAGGGTGCAGGTTCTGTAAACAAAACGGAGAAAGCTGCAGTCTGGCAATTCTACCAGCTGTGGGTTGGGGAGAAAGACAGAACACCAAAATCATGCCAGTAATAGAAATGGGTGGTCGCGACGTTGAGGTCTGGTTTTTTGGATTAAACAACATACGGAAAGCAAAAAAGACCGGTACTATCGACTAATTATTGTGAGGCTTATTGAGAATTACCAAAAAAGCAAGGAGGCGAGAATGGGCGACACTGGGAGCAAATACTTATGTGTAGTTCGACGAATGGTTTATGGAAGACCACATCGATTGTGGCGGTTCGTTCATCAGAACGAGGCCTGGAATCTCGTGTGTTGAAATAGGGTCTCAATGAGTAAATAGTTGAAGCGTGGTTGAGAATGGTACCTTGAGGACAATATTATATATGCTGCTATGTATTTTCTAGCATTATAAGTGCTCTTATACGGGGCGGCAGCTGATAAAAATGAACCTAACAGACTATGGTAAAATCTGACAGCATGAAAAAGAATCACTGGAGTAACGGCGGCCAGTAGGGGGTCGTGGTCAGAAGCGTTGAAAACGGGAAGTGGCTCCCCCAGGACCTCCTGCCTACCACAACTTTTTATCTTCCCCTCCTCTCAAACCCAAAATCAGTTGTCTCCAGCGATTCTACAACAACTCCTGAGCATATGCTCAAGCGTTTCACAGCGGTTGCCTGAGCATGCCGAATAAGATCCCGGAGTTTTGACAGCTTGCAGTGGATAAGATGTCTCAGATCATAACCTTCACAGAAACCCAGCTCACCCCTGATAAACCCGATGCCGAAATATCCAATCCGGGATAATTCACAGTAGACAGGACTCCAGCAGAGGTCGTGCCGGCAAGGATAACATGTACTATGATAACTCTATCTCTCCTTTAACTACAATAACAACTCCTACCCTTTTGTTTATTGATTGGTTGTGTGTTGCGTTTACACTCTCCAGGACAGATACCCTACTGCTCGGTGTAGTCTATCGCCATCCCGCATGCAACCCATCCGATATCATAGGTCTCCTAGACTTATTAGGCTCTCTGAAAAGCTACACAGGCTTCACCTATCTTTCAGTCGCCGGTGACCCCAACTTACCCATTATCGACTGGCAAGAAGCTGATGCCCCTGGCGTCGCCCTTGGTAAACCCCGCCTTGGTCTCTTACTGAAGAACTCATAGGGGCAGAACGTAAATGATCCGACCGGATATCGCACAGGACATGCCCCGCTCCCGATTGACCTGGTCATCGCCAATGAATGGCTCCAAATGGATGTGGTTTATTACTCGCCACACCTCGACAAAAGTAACCATATTCTGATTAAGTCCTGTCATATTGTGAAGTGCCTTTCTCTCCCCTCGGAAGTCAAAGTATTGAGATCTATCACGGGGACCATTTTCGGCCAAGTCATTGCATTTGTTATCTCCTAGCTAAATTCAGCTAACCTAAGCAACTCTGCTGATGAGGTAACAGAGAACCCCAGAGAGTTGATCTCCCTGGCTGAAAGGCTATTTGTTCCCAGAATTCGTCTTCTATAGACCCGAAAACGGCCCCTCCCTCGGCCCATTGGGCGCATTCTAGACGAGCGCGCATGACTCTTCGCCAAGTGCAAAACCGCAGGTCTTGTCTGCAATGCAGGAAACTTCAGGATCATCCGTAACAGAGGCAAAAACAAGTTTAGGTGCTATCGAAGTGCAATCGAACAATCTGTGCTTGCTCGAGCACAGAACAGTAAGGCTTTTTTCCTTTCAGTACAAGCGCCGTCTATGGAGCATAGCTCCGACACCACTCGCTTTAAAGATCAGGCCGAATCCCAATCACTTCCCCTAGGCAAGTAGCCGAGGCATTCGGCTCCGACTTGCATACAGTTTTTAGCCCCATACCAATATCATCCCACCCCACCGTGGAACCGATATTTTTGGTCATTATCTAGCGGTGGCTATCTTCGTTCATACGTTTACCACGTTTTTTGTTTAACTGAACGCTGACTGCCAAGCACGGTTGCCACTTGACCGTTGCTCTTGCGCGCGCTCTCACGCATGCTCCCAAATACACGCTAATCACCATCTCTCCCAATCGCCTTCTCGTTCTCACGGTTCGTGGAGTATACCGTTCTGGTCAACATATTCTTACAGTGCCGAGCATTAGAGTAACGTTCAGGTGGTTCACGCCGTACAAAGGACCGAAACACGCGTTTACTAAGGGAACCGCGAAGTAGGGCCTAACCAACATTACAACTAACCTTCATCCTACCATCATTACCATTTTTGCAGTTGCACAAGATATTGCACCATGGATCCTCACTTAATCCAACGCCGCATTCTCAGGAAAATGGCGGACATAGAAGCTGTTTCTTTATGCGTCTCTTCATCCATGGGTTGACGATGGAGTTTACCGTAGCAGCTGTAAGAAAGCAGTCATCCTAAGTGTTACTAAGAAAGAAATTGGACACCTTGCTTCTGGGTACAGACCCACAAGTTTGATTAGCATCGGAAACAATCTATTCTAGCAAATCCTTTATGGTGCTGTTCTCTTCCATCTCCATGGAAATAGGTTTTCCTCCCTCCCAACATGGGTTTCTCCCTGGCAGATCGTGCACTACTGATATGCTTACCGTTATGGATAATCTGACGAAAGCCCACGATGATGGCCGGCTCTAACACGCTGTATTCGTCGATTTTGTCAAGACCTTCGACAAGTTCCCCCATGTTCTTCTCCTTCGTTCAAGACTACGAACATACGAGATAACAGGCTCCATGTTGGACATCTTAAGCAGCTTCCATGACGAATGCACCTTCGCTGGTAAGGTAGGGAATGTTTGGTCTCAACCCACCCCAGTAACAACTGTGATCCCACAAAGGTCGTCCTTCGGTCCTCCTTTGCTCTGGATCCGCAAAAACGATCTTCCAACGGCCCCTCCGGCGAACATTGCCGTGTACGCAGGTGACTCAACCCTCTGGAGTTCAAGCGTTGAAAACCCGAAGAATGCAGTTGACGAGAATAATCTGATCCGAGGACTGGAACTTCACAGTTGATGATGACAAGTAAGTGAGCATGTATTTTGGCAGAGAGGCCGGTCACGTGTCTTCAGTTAAAGGAACAACCACACTGCCCAGGGTAGGCCAACACAAGGTGCTCGGTTTCAGGTTAGATTGTAAAGTGCCCTCCCCCCATCAGCGCGGATCTGCGAGCAAGCCTGCCTTATGAGACCTGAATGTGATTCAAAGGACCTTCTCGTGGATCTCCATGGATGATTTCCCCATAATTTTAGGCACTTCTATCCGTCCTATGCTGGAGTACCGTAGTCAGATAGAGCACTCTAGTTTTATCCGAGATCGTTAGATCCCAGAAAGGTTCCAGAAGGCTTCCATCAAAGCAATATGCGGTCTGTCCCACCCACCTTATCCTGTTCAGCCCCTCCACCTAAATCCTTATCCGCCAGATTTAAGACGTGTATTAGGTAATCCATTTTTGACGTTCCACCTTTTTGAATCAAGTCTAAGCGATTGCTGCTTCCCCGTCTGTCCAGGCTGCTTTCTCCGTGGTCACGGCAGAAAAGTTTTAAAACGAGACCACGCGGTTCTCTGCGTATTACGTTTTTAGCTACAAGGTTATTGCTCTGTGTGAGGCTTCTACTGAAGATATTGTTCTCTCGCAGAAAAAACAATCTTCAAGAAAATGTTAGGCCTCTTCCTGGGTCTTTCCCAGTAATGCTTTGCCCACAAAAGTGAAATAGATGTCTTTTTATTGCATTTCCATTCCGCTACATATTCATGAATGTCACACCGCCATTCCGCTTAAGGCACTATCCATAGTGAGACAATGCATGATGTTATGTATATTTCGTTTTCGTTGCCGCCCCTGATTCGTTTTACTCGCTTCTCAGCTCAGTCGGTCCGACAGACGACCAAAGGTTTACTAGATACCCGGGACAATCGGGCTCGAAGCCCCGAACCCGCGTAGTAGAGCAAGACTTCAAGACTTTTCTTTCAGACTCCACTTTTCACCGCAAACCTCAAGTTTTCCAACTTAAGTGCACCCGGAAGCACCGAACCAGAATTTCGTTCTTGTTAGTGCTCATCAGTGGTGAACGCGGGCCCTTTCACCCTGAAATTGTGTGTGTTCCCAGCTAGCACAAATGGGGTCAAAATGTGTCAAAATTTGGGGTCATTTGATCGCATTTGACCACGTTGTCTTTCGCCGCACACTGAATGGCTCACTTGTGGCCAGGAAAAATGACGACTGCCTCTTCTCACCAGTGAGCCGTGTTTGCGCAACTGACAAATTATCTTGCGCACAGGCTTGCATCTAGTGTGTTGATCCACGCTCCGCGGTGCGTAAACGGTTTTAATTTAAGGGGAAACTGACTGAAGCCAAATAATGCCTACAAATGTCTATAGTAAATGTTATGTTCAATAACTTCAGTATGTGCCACCGGATAGTAGGGCAACAATGGTCAGCAAAAGCTACGTGAACAGTAGCTGATAGATTACTGCAGACGGAGAAAAGTGGTAAACTTTGTGTTAGCATCAGTGTACAGGTTCACTGATTATAACAATCGGCTCTCAAGGATACGTGATTGGCAAACTTGATTAAACCCACTCTTCCATTTTATTTCGACCATCCGTTTTGAACAATTTCCTCTCTTGCAGAAACTGCCCGACGGAGGACAACACGAAGACGAAGGATGATAAATGGTTGCCATAGATCAGTGTACACATCATACCTTGCTTTTTCTAATGTAATGATCTATGTTGGAAAATGAGCTTTGGTTTGAAATAGGGCATATGATTCCGCCAATTGGCGTATGCGAAATTCCTGGTTGGCTCTCCCTTGCGACCCCTGCAAAAGTAACGTAAAATGTTGCGTGCCAGTTGTGCGTGCTCGTACATGTACTCTTTTGTATCAACTGATATGGCTTTGTGGTCCGGGGTGAGATCTTGCATGCGACTCCCATGGCATTGTTCAAAATGTTCTACCCTGGTATTATACCAATGCTTATCTCACGAAGTGTGTCAAGTAGAAATGTTTCGAAAGGGTTCGGTTAAAATGACCTCATCTGAAAAGGATAAATACTGCAAAACTGTTCATGATTTCGAAAATAAACACGCGGAAATCCTAAAATAGTTAGGTGTCCAAATGAGAATGATGAAATAGTTATTATTATTTGGACAGTCGTATCTGCACGGCGAATTCCGTTATGATCGAGGAACCTTCAGATGCTCCAAAACTGGGTGAAGATTCTTTGTCATAGTTTATTGCACACAGTAATCAGCTAAATTTCGTTAGGAGAAAGTAATGTGAATGGATTATCATGTATAACAGAAATTATTGCCTTTCAGCAGTCCTTAGTTGCACGGATATAACGCGCACTGACGATTTAACTGGATTTAAGTGGGGTATACTCCAATAAGATTGGTTTCAGATCCATGAAAATAAAAATGCTTTCGCAAGGAAATTAGGAAATTAAAAATGGTATGAGAGCATTGCACGAATGGATAGCTCGAATTTATTCGAAGCTCAAATAATCTATCGATCCTTTCCCTGTGAATAGAGTGCTCATTAGAATTTACTAATAGAATTTGTCGTTGTAAATCATAGGAGAAAGGAAATGAGTGAACGGATTCAACGCACTGAAATCAGCAAAATGCAAAGCCTTGTCTCATGTCAGTAAATTTTATATGTCAATATAGTGATACATAATAATAATTAAATAATAATATTGGTATACTTCTCAGCCACGGTCGAGAAGCACGCGCTAGCGCATGATTATGGAGTACCGCGATACTCAATAAGATGAAATATTCACAAATTCTGAGGATCAAAGTCAACAGTAACTGCGATAAAAAAACATAGCCAGCAGGAGTTTGAATGAATCATTCTAATAATGGTTCGCGCGGCAGTTTTGAACCAGTTTCAAATCCGAGCTTGGCGGCGTTGCGCGGTGAGGATGTCGAACAAATCGTCAGCACGGTGCCCGGAATGCATCTCGAACGAGAATGATGCAAGTCAGGGAGAACGGAGGTCTTCTTAGGTTCTTCGAAAGGAGTAATTTCCGAACAGGGGAAGAACGAATAAAATGTAAAGAAGTGAACTCGGGAAAATCAAAGCTAGCGAACAGAATAGCTATCCATAAAGGTGATGCAAACCGTGAATGACGGGTTACCGGGGTTTATTAAAAGGAATGAGTTTTGAAACAGGGAGACCTGGGACCAGTTTCGTGAAAGTGAACTTGAGAACACCGGTGAATGAGGGAGGAACAGCAGTACATTAAAAGGTGAGTTTAATTTCAGGATCAGTAACCTGTACCATTCAGAAATGAGAAGGCGCAACTAGTGGGTTCTGAAGAAGTGGAGAGTCAGTTTCCAGCCCGCTACGGTTCGAGGGAAAGATAAGCTGTGGTATTGGACGCTAAAGTGGGAAATCTCCGCATAGGCTTGAGCTTTATTTTGCTGTCTCACTGACAAATATATATGTATACGTTGACGAATTTGCCTTCAGCCAAATTCAGCGTCATTTCTGGTAATGTACAGCATCATATGAGTATGCTTCATCTGGCAGGGCAGAGTATGTGTCGGTCAATCAGCCGAGTGTGGCGGTATATTGGCAAGATGCTCACGAACTGGAATTTGTGTTGGTTGCAATGGTGATATCGGCTGGATAGGCTCAGCGTTATAAGGCGCTGAACGATCTGATAAGAAATTAGGAGTATTTCCAGTCGGGTGGCTTGATTTCGGTCCCAGTTGCTATGGTAGGTTCTACTTGAGTCTCTGACCGTACGAGTCAAAGTGGCGTCCTTGGTTATCCGGTTTGGTGACAGAGATAGTGGGAGTCAACCAACCTGAAATAAAGGAAGATTGTAGTCTGGACGACGTTCCAGCTGTGAGTTATGATAATTAATGAAGACAATAAATAATGGACTGCTTAGGTCTATGTGAGTGGTGCATGGACTTAGTCTCATCTGAGCAGTCAGTGGCACCTACTCCACATTCTGGGTAAAATGGGCTCGCAGTGGGTTTGTGCTATACTGCTACAGGTTAGTGTAGTTGTGTAAACCGGTTTGGCAACTGTGTATGCATTCCAAAGAATCCGTGGTTTGCACGTTGGCACGGCAAGGCTCGGATGCTAATAAAAGACCCAGGGCTTCACGGTTTGGAATAGTTAGAAATGATAACTCTCAATAGCGTTTGCTTACGCAGAACGCAGTTTGGCAAAGAGGCGATAAGAAAGATTCGAAATAACAGACTGTAAACAAATGGGACTGGCACACCGTTAGCGTAGAGCTATACTGTTGCTGTCTCTTCCGTTATAGTAATTATTCTATACTGAGTACTTTCTGAGGAGCTCTAGGGCGGGAGAAACTATTGGGGTGACAGAAGTGATACATCAGAGGCGATTGGTCACTTGCCTTGGAACGTTAACGTGAGTTCATCTATGCTCCCACTAGATGGTGCTATCGTACCGAGATTATGCTCGAGTGTGAGCGAGGAAATCTGACGTAGATTTGATTGCTTAGTTATCGTGGTATCTTTTTTGTCGTAATCGTATTGCAAAGCAGGAAAACACCCATGTGAGGGCCGGTTTTGGAGAGCCGTGAGAAATGGGAATTAGATGGGTCCGAATTTTCGTCAGGGAAGCCAACTCTAACGGCCTACATTAGATGCTCATGGTAGGCGGCACAAGGGCCTGCTTCAAATAGGGAGGTAGCACGGTACACAACCACTGGCATCCACACGTGACGCTCCAAGAATGCTTCACACTTTTTCGGACGTTTTTTTGGTTTCACCAGAGACAGGCGTCTGGCTGTCAGAGAAGGCGAAGCTGCTTTTGGTGGGTGACTACAGCTCCCACGCCCCGGCCGAAACATGGACCGCATGTAACAAGCCGCTTTGGGAATTGGCCAACCACGCCAGTCCATCCGTAGCAACACTGCAACCCGGAGACATGAGTCGCATGTGACAAGGCTGGTGTGCTTAGAAGACAAAATGGCGAGGTATTTTTTCTCACTTTTTATGCCAATCTCTACTTTATGGTGATCATGTCTTATCGGTGGTCAACTCTTCGCAGGGAGACCATCACGGCCAGGAATGTTTGCAGAGGTGCCGAGCTAACGCCCGCCTTATTCGTGAAGTCAGAACCTCAAGGCTGTTTACATGGGACAAAAAATGCAGGGGGGGTAGAGTCTACCACAGCCTGCGATTATTCAATGGGGTTTAGGTTCAACAAAACGCCAGTCTGCACAAAGATGGGGTACAACTTGCAGCACTAACAACGTGATTCGTCGGGACGATCCACAGAGGGTTTGTAGTTTCGTTGGCTAAGTATCAAATGTTATATAGGCCAATCATGGAAGATGCTAGAGTTCTGTGACAGGGACGGAAGTTGAGCTGTGAGTGACTACTGGTGACCACTAGATGGAGGTTGAGGAGTCTGATAGGTGCTGCGTCTTGAGTTAGAGACAAAGGCGAAGATTAAAATAAATATCAGCCTTAGAAATGTTCAAAGACTATCTTTCATGGAACCAGGGGTACGTCATATAATCGAATACGACTCCAGAGGTGCTGGCCTCAGTCATGATAGTTACTACGTTTAGGCATTGTAACCTGGTAGGTTTACGCTAAGGTGATGGCAACCACGGTGTATGGTGTGGCACATCCTAGATTATCAAGGGTTCTGGTTAGTATCTAACGCTTTCCTCATAAGCTCTATCAAAAGTCATGTATGGATTTATAAGAGCAATCAGTTTTTTGATGTCCAGCGCTACGTGTAGTCTAGACTTAAACGTAACTAGGGAATCTAGGGAACGGATATCAGCTGCGAGTTTACTCTACAAAGTTGCATATTCCAGGAGAAAATGTTTTGCCTTAAAGACTTCCGAGAAGTAGGGATCATTATACTGTGTTACCTATTGCACAGCTGATATGTCGAGTCTATACTGAAATGAACTTGGCTAAAGGATACAGCCTGTTTGTGGAGCAAAGTAAACAAAAATGCAAGGTTGAATTTTATTCTCCTAAGCCACAGAGGATCAAGCCGCAGGAGTGTACACCGCTGTCTGTAGTTCAGGGTCGTAGAAAGCCCAAACAGATTTTTGGTAAATCGACGCTGTACATTCTCAATGTCGATAATGTCACGTTTATGCATATTTGAGAACGCAAGTGTACAGTACTCTAGGGTTGGGCGAGTATGAGTTTCGTATGTCTCTAACTTGCTGCTCGTGAGAAAAATATTTCTCAGGAACAAGCCAAGGGACTTGCAGTTATGTACGAAGTGTGTTCAGAAAAATTGAATGTGTAAGAATATTGCAGTCCGAGGTCTCTTATTGTGGGGAAACATGGGAGTGAGACACCGCCAATCTTAAGCGTATCATGGGGAATATTGCAGTTTAGCTTGAGATAACTGCTTTTGTTCACTGAAAATTCCATTTTCAAGAGATCACATCAGGAAGATCAGAGCTATACGTCGACAGTGACGTTATTCGGTGCTACAGGTAGGTTTCCTCGTTCGAATTCGTAAACTATCTTCATATCGTCGGCAAACAAGAAAGTTTCGCCATAAGTGATGACTCTGCAAATATCATTTATATATAGTAAAAACAGCAGTGGTCCTAGAACACTACCTTGGATAACCCCGCTGTTTACCGGGTTGTGGTCTGACATCTAGCCGCGGATGCGGGTAACTTGGTGACGGTCTTGTAGGTAGGATTTAAACCAACTGAGTAGGGGGTTTTCAATCCCGTATCCTTTAATCTTGTTCAGCAACTGAGGATGTGGCACTCTGTCGAAGGCTTTTGTCATTTCGAGATAGATTATGACGAGTGCTCTGTCTTTGCCGGCATCTGTTGTTACCAAATTCAGAAAGTCAAATTGGTAGGTTGAACACGCCCGTGATCTGAGAAATCCGTGCTGTCTCGGGCTGATGAGCTTATGTGCAGAAAGGTAGTCGGTCAGGTAGTGTTTCACAACTTTTTCTAGCAGCCTCGAGATTTTCGGCATATGAATAATCGGTTGGTAATTGACAATGTCATGCACAGCGCCTTTCTTATGCCTGGGGATAATAATGGATTTCTTCCATTGGCTGGGGAAGGTTCCGGTTTGCAGAGATAGATTGTATAGGTTAAGTAGTAGGAGGGGAATATCCGGGCCGCGAAGGGCTAATATTGCTGATGGTAAGCCATCAGGTCCGGGGTAATAGGTCGGTTTGAAAGTGTGGATGTATCTATTTATATCCGTAGTGGTAACCGTGATAGAACTGAGCGAGGAATTTGTGACAGACCGGGTGACAAGCTGGGTACACGCTGGACTGAGGGACACGGGGGCTGTGAAGATTGTGTTAAATGTGTCAGCTATCTTTCGAGGTGAGGTTATGAGATTATCCAAATGGATGATCTGTTTTATGCATCTGGTCGATTGTGGAGCACTTGCCCTGTGCAGCCGGGCTAGCTCTTGAGCTTTGTTTGGTTGGCGCAACGCTTTGGTTTCTTGCCTTAGTTGTAGGTCGCGGACCTTGCGGTGGATTTCGTGGTAGAGGCGTTCCAGTCTGAAGACTGTAGAAAAGTCTCTATCTCGTCGGTGCTGCCGTCGAAGCTTTTCGTGTTTCTGCCTTAGCCTGGCTATAAAGTAACCTGTTGGTCTGGATAAATAGTAGGGGCGTGATATGTTTTCGATGCATCAGTGTAAACTTGAGTAGAGGAGGTCAGCGGCTTACTGTGATTTGCTGTTGAGAAGAACTCGTCCCAGCTTCTGGAGCGATCTTGAGAGGGGATATGGTCCCGTTTATGTGACGGAAGGAGGGACTGTTACATGGTAGGCTATCAGTACTCGGCTTGACTTCAAACCTGCATCTTACGACTTTATGGTCGCTACCCGTGAAGTCTTTTAGTACGGAGGCAGAGACGTTTGTGAGACCCAGGGTAAATGTCAGATCAGGGATGTTATTCTTTCTGGTAGGCTGTTTTAGATGTTGGGCCCACTGGCCCAGGCGAGTGCATGAGGCTAATTGCAAATATTTGTAGGGGGCAGTAAAGGAGTACCAGTTTACGCCCGGAGCATCGAAGTCACCCGCTATAAGCTTGCCTTCAAATGGCAGGATAGTGACGTAATTAAATGCATCAATGATGGGGTTAAATGTGGAAGTGTCGTTGCTAGGGGTACGATATATACAACCTAAAACTATGGTCATCTGGAATAAAGTAATTGTAAACCACATAGGATCCTCGACATTTACCAGTACGGTATTTTCCAGTAGGGTGGCAGACAGGCTGCTTTTGACATACCCTGAGAAACCTCCACCGCGGAGGTAGATTCGTTGGGTCCTGGAGGTTTGATAACCGATCGGTGATATTTGGTCAGGAGGTATGTGCTCGGTGAGCCAAGTCTCAGTGATCAGGATAACGTCGAAGTTGTGGACGATAGCCAGTCTTTTTATAGCGGAAAGCTTGTTCAAGATGGAGCGGGAGTTGAATAGTGCTATGGAAAGCGTTTCTGTGGGAGGTTTCGAGTCGTTAGTGGATTTGGTAGCCAGAGTGTGCGTGGGAGGGTGGTGATCAATAAGCGGATCACCCGTGCAGGAGGACTGGAACCGAGTTACTGCTTCCATTTGGACAGCTCTGTCCTTATCGCTGCAGATTGTGCATTGGGCTAAACACTCATGAAGTCCAGTAGAGATTAACACCGGATGCTGAGGTGTTATCGTAACGCGGGCTAATAGATCTGGAGGGGCCTTGGTGTCCCTAGGTGGGACCTTTGGGGCAAAACACGTATAACTCGGGGAGAGTTAATAAGGATGCTGTGGGGTCAGTATGATAGTAGAGAGCAGTAGGGAAGGGGCAGCCATACTTTTGATAGCGGCTTTGTGAGGAAAATGACGAACGGCAGGGTAAGTGGGATTGGAATGAGACAGATATGATGTTTTGGATAGAATTTGTTGAAGCGGCAGGCATCTCACAAGGCCCCACGGAAAGAGTGTGAGGGGGTGGAGTGGTAGTGAAAGGGCTGCTGATGAAAGAGGCTCTGGTATGAAGGGTCAATTGGCATAGTGTGCAGTGGGGTCAGAGAAGAATACGGCGACGTTAGATGGTGAGGAGGCAGGAGATGTTGAAGTTGCCGGAAGGGGGGTAAAATAGGTCATACCATAGGGCGGAAAAGAGTCAAGCTCGGGCCATATGTTGTGGTAACGATTGGAAACCGTGCTGGTAACTCGTCCTGCATGGTTTCGGTTTGGTGGAGCCAACGAAGGAGGTAGTATATTGAGCGGAAAATGGGTGATGTGGTACTGCATCTGTGGACATGATGAAGGCGGCTCCTGAGTTTGTGGGTGTGGGATGTAGCAGTTGGGTACGTGGGTATCCGGAGGACCAAATAAATGCGCTGGTGGGCTAGCGCTAGGGTGAGCGACGCGATTTCGTATGTACGGCCGTGATGGAGGACACGGATGGGTAATTGATCCGTTAGCTGGGGCGCGAGAGGTCATAGGTCTATCGTCGAATAAAGATGGGAGCGTGACGATGTCGGTGCAGGGGAGGTCTTGGTCGGTAGGAGCTACAGCTGACGGGGTGACGTTGTGGCCGAAGCAATAGGAGACAACGTCGCAGTTGTCTTGTCGGTGCGGGGTGGCGCGTTGGAATCTGGCGGTTTGTTGGCTCGTTTGACAGACAGACCAGGGCTTGAATGGCTGCTGGCGGAGAGAGGGAGGGGGGTTGTATTGCTCGGCTGTGGGTGGAGACTGAGGTGCAGCATGGAGCCTTTTAGAGCGATGTTCAGCTGCTGGAGGTAAAGGGGACAAATCTAGGTCCACATTTTGCGCTGGTGCGCTAATCAGCAGGGTTGGTGACGAGTTCTTCACGGTGGGAAGTACCTCAGGTGAGTATGGTGGCACTGGATCAAGGGGTGGTGGGAGTACTTGGTTGTCGGCATTCGATCTAAGGACCTCCCTCTGCAGAGGGGTTTTGTCGGGAGCAATTTATATATTTTTAAATGAAGTGCACTTTGCGACGGACTCTCTCTTTCTAACGAATTCTACGGCAATGCTCCCTTTTAGAAATTGAAACAGTAGCGGGAACATGTTTCGATGTGACCGTTTTTTGAGTCTTTTGCAGCAGCACTCGTGGTGTGAAATACCACGAGCCATGAGCAGTGACTGTTTTACCGACGAAAGATGCAAACGATCCGGAATATTAATAACTACGGCATTTTTTGAATTTTTATCCTTCTATGAACTTCAGATGCAACTGAGTCTAGGAAGTGGCTGGCTGATAGGAGACTTTCAGTGTTCGGATGTTTTAAAGGATCAACAAATTATGCTAGTAGCGACAGCTTGGTTAGCGCATCATCCATGGATGGTAACTGTTGCTTTAAGAAAGATACGTTTCGCTGAAGTGCATTATATTGGTTACTGGCTTCACTGCATATATCTAACGGTGGTACTGAACAAGATAACGAGAGGGTAGAAATTCGGGGCGTTTAGTGCTTGCGGGTTGGGCTCGATTTGCCACTCTGTGAATGGGCCGATTAGCGGTCGATTTAGGCATGATATTTCAAAGAACTTTGATGGAGGTGGATCCGTAGGTCAAGTGCTAACCTCAGGTTTTACTGTTGAAAAAAAACCCTAATTTATTTTGGCTAATAGGAATATCCTGCGAGGGTGCTTGTGAGACATTTCCCTGGATATCTCAGTGGAAACTATACCAAAACAGCACTTCTAATGACAGAAAGCCAGATTTGACCAAATCATTCCATTTGTTCTCCCCTAGCAAAATTCAGCTAACCTAAGCAACTCTGCTGATGGGGTAACAGAGAACCCCAGAGAGTTGATCTCCCTGGCTGAAAGGCTATTTGTTCCCAGAATTCGTCTTCTATAGACCCGAAAACGGCCCCTCCCTCGACCCATTGGGCGCATTCTAGACGACCGCGCATGACTCTTTGCCAAGTGCAAAACCGCAGGTCTTTTCTGCAATGCAGAAAACTTCAGGATCATCCGTAACAGAGGCAAAAACAAGTTTAGGTGCTATCGAAGTGCAATCGAACATTCTGTGCTTGCTCGAGCACAGAACAGTAAGGCTTTTTTCCTTTCAGTACAAGCGCCGTCTATGGAGCACAGCTCCGACACCACTCGCTTTAAAGATCAGGCCGAATCCCAATCACTTCCCCTAGGCAAGTAGCCGAGGCATTCGGCTCCGACTTGCATACAGTTTTTAGCCCCATACCAATATCATCCCACCCCACCGTGGAACCGATATCTTAAGTCATTATCTAGCGGTGGCTATCTTCGTTCATACTTTTACCACGTTTATTGTTTAACTGAACGCTGACTGCCAAGCACGGTTGCCACTTGACCGTTGCTCTTGCGCGCGCTCTCACGCATGCTCCCAAATACACGCTAATCACCATCTCTCCCAATCGCCTTCTCGTTCTCACGGTTCGTGGAGTATACCGTTCTGGTCAACATATTCTTACAGTGCCGAGCATTAGAGTAACGTTCAGGTGGTTTACGCCGTACAAAGGACCGAAACACGCGTTTACTAAGGGAACCGCTAAGTAGGGCCTAACCAACATTACAACTAACCTTCATCCTACCATCGTTACCATTTTTGCGGTTGCACAAGATATTGCTCCATGGATCCTCACTTAATCCAACGCCGCATTCTCAGGAAAATGGCGGACATAGAAGCTGTTTCTTTATGCATCTCTTCATCCATGGGTTGACGATGGAGTTTACCGTAGCAGCTGGAAGTAAGCAGTCATCGTAAGTAATGATAGGAAGGAAAATGGACTCCTTGCTTCTAGTTACAGACCCACAAGTTTAATTAGCATCAGCAGCAAATTCTTCCAGCGAACAATTTAGAGAGAAAAGAAGTGAGTAAATGGATTACAACGAGGTGGAATCAGCAAAATCCGAAGCTTCGCTTAATGTCAGTAAGTTTTATACGTCAGTATGCTGAAACATAGTACTCACTGACAGAGGTAAATGGAATAATTGCCCAACTTTCTTAGTTTGTTCTTCGCTTTAATTTATGATATGAGGAACAACTGTGTACTGCACCGCAGCATGGAAACGCGTCATCATGGCGAACAACGGAAACTATTGGGTCCTTTCTCTAAGTTATAAGGTAATTGGTGCATATTTGTGAACCGCGACCAAATGAGCCGATAATAGCCTTGTAACACCAAAATTGTCACAAATATATACCGACGGCGTTATTCCGAAAGGAACCACTCATAGGAATTTTTCCTTATGCAAGTATCAAAGTCGGTTATTTCGCAAAATGGCATATGGGATTAAAATGAGTTGTATGAATGCAGTGAGGTCGAGTAGTCCAGGTTCAAGAAGTCTGATGGTGGGAATCTTGGGGAAAGAGATCGTGAGACGGGCGAAAATGAAATC
Organism: Fasciola hepatica; assembly: GCA_948099385.1. Classification (NCBI taxonomy): domain Eukaryota; kingdom Metazoa; phylum Platyhelminthes; class Trematoda; order Plagiorchiida; family Fasciolidae; genus Fasciola; species Fasciola hepatica. The sequence continues at coordinate 25,974 of CANUEZ040000386.1, forward strand.
GTGTGTGAATCGCGTTTGTTCTGTCCAGCAAGATAGGCTCCAAGTTATTCCTGGGATGAAGAAGGCGACAATCGTCCTTAGGATGCAGGTTCTGTAAACAAAACGGAGAAAGCTGCAGTCTGGCAATTCTACCAGCTGTGGGTTGGGGAGAAAGACAGAACACCAAAATCATGCCAGTAATAGAAATGGGTGGTCGCGACGTTGAGGTCTGGTTTTTTGGATTAAACAACATACGGAAAGCAAAAAAGACCGGTACTATCGACTAATTATTGTGAGGCTTATTGAGAATTACCAAAAAAGCAAGGAGGCGAGAATGGGCGACACTGGGAGCAAATACTTATGTGTAGTTCGACGAATGGTTTATGGAAGACCACATCGATTGTGGCGGTTCGTTCATCAGAACGAGGCCTGGAATCTCGTGTGTTGAAATAGGGTCTCAATGAGTAAATAGTTGAAGCGTGGTTGAGAATGGTACCTTGAGGACAATATTATATATGCTGCTATGTATTTTCTAGCATTATAAGTGCTCTTATACGGGGCGGCAGCTGATAAAAATGAACCTAACAGACTATGGTAAAATCTGACAGCATGAAAAAGAATCACTGGAGTAACGGCGGCCAGTAGGGGGTCGTGGTCAGAAGCGTTGAAAACGGGAAGTGGCTCCCCCAGGACCTCCTGCCTACCACAACTTTTTATCTTCCCCTCCTCTCAAACCCAAAATCAGTTGTCTCCAGCGATTCTACAACAACTCCTGAGCATATGCTCAAGCGTTTCACAGCGGTTGCCTGAGCATGCCGAATAAGATCCCGGAGTTTTGACAGCTTGCAGTGGATAAGATGTCTCAGATCATAACCTTCACAGAAACCCAGCTCACCCCTGATAAACCCGATGCCGAAATATCCAATCCGGGATAATTCACAGTAGACAGGACTCCAGCAGAGGTCGTGCCGGCAAGGATAACATGTACTATGATAACTCTATCTCTCCTTTAACTACAATAACAACTCCTACCCTTTTGTTTATTGATTGGTTGTGTGTTGCGTTTACACTCTCCAGGACAGATACCCTACTGCTCGGTGTAGTCTATCGCCATCCCGCATGCAACCCATCCGATATCATAGGTCTCCTAGACTTATTAGGCTCTCTGAAAAGCTACACAGGCTTCACCTATCTTTCAGTCGCCGGTGACCCCAACTTACCCATTATCGACTGGCAAGAAGCTGATGCCCCTGGCGTCGCCCTTGGTAAACCCCGCCTTGGTCTCTTACTGAAGAACTCATAGGGGCAGAACGTAAATGATCCGACCGGATATCGCGCAGGTCTTGTCTGCAATGCAGAAAACTTCAGGATCATCCGTATCAGAGGCAAAAACAAGTTTAGGTGCTATCGAAGTGCAATCGAACAATCTGTGCTTGCTCGAGCACAGAACAATAAGGCTTTTTTCCTTTCAGTACAAGCGCCGTCTATGGAGCATAGCTCCGACACCACTCGCTTTAAAGATCAGGCCGAATCCCAATCACTTCCCCTAGGCAAGTAGCCGAGGCATTCGGCTCCGACTTGCATACAGTTTTTAGCCCCATACCAATATCATCCCACCCCACCGTGGAACCGATATTTTTGGTCATTATCTAGCGGTGGCTATCTTCGTTCATACGTTTACCACGTTTTTTGTTTAACTGAACGCTGACTGCCAAGCACGGTTGCCACTTGACCGTTGCTCTTGCGCGCGCTCTCACGCATGATCCCAAATACACGCTAATCACCATCTCTCCCAATCGCCTTCTCGTTCTCACGGTTCGTGGAGTATACTGTTCTGGTCAACATATTCTTACAGTGCCGAGCATTAGAGTAACGTTCAGGTGGTTCACGCCGTACAAAGGACCGAAACACGCGTTTACTAAGGGAACCGCTAAGTAGGGCCCAACCAACCTTACAATTGATGAGCCCGAAGTGATGCCCAATTCAGGTGAGTTTCCTCGTTTTCTACCGTTCATGGTCCTGTCTGTGTACGTTTTTATTTTTTATTATTTCCCTGTCTGTTAATTCTTCTGGTCGGTTTACTAAATATATTTTGTCCACACATATTTTTAGTGTTAAGTTCGCAGTGTTTTTTCGAGAAGATTATATTGCCCCATTCGTCGTTGATTCCTTTTCCCGTCTGTATTCGATGAAGTAATAGGTATGTCTGATGAACGGAAACCCTTGTCAGACCCTACGGTTGAGGCGACCACGCTGCACATACCGGCATTCACGCCTCCTGATCCGAAACTCTGGTTCAGGCTGGTCGTGTTTGAATTCGAAAACTGCCGCATTACCAGTGATGCAGGCCGTTTCAGGTGGGTAGCATGCCGACTCCCGGCGGAGGTCCCAATGCAAGTAAGAAATGTAATATTCTCTTCCCGAAGCTATGAGGTTTTATAGGAGGCTGTCATTGCCCGCACGACCCCAACGCAGGACCAACATATGCAACAACGTCAAAACGTTGAGCTTGGAAGCAGGAAACCCTCCGAACTGCCGCGTGAGATGCAGCGCTTGAGAGGACCGACGGTGGTCGAGGACCCACTCTCAAGGGAACTTTGTCTGCAGCGTTTGCCGCACAACATTCCAGTTTTACTAAGTGCCATGCGCAAGTGCTCGCCAAAGGAAACTGCAGTGATAGCTGATGATATTGTGTCACGATACAACCCCGCTGCAGCTGGAGTAACCAGGTCCTCCACCACAAGGGTGCTTTCCTTGCCAACATCTAATAACCTCGCGCCAGTTTTGTCTAGAATTGACGCGAGCCTGCAACGCCTAGCAGTTAGAAGTGGGTCACAGGAGCGGCACCGCACACGCTCACCTAGGCTCCATGGTCTTTCACTGCGACGAAGTTTTGGCTCTTCAAAAGAAGGGTATTGTAAGTACTACAGTCGTTTCGGTGGGGGAGCCAAGCGATGCGAACCGGGGTGTACGTTTCCCGGTGCTCATCAGGGAAACTAAACCCCCGGCCCGTGTTGGCGACCCACGAAGCTGGGTATCAGACCAACAGTCGTCTTTTGAACGTGAGGGAAATCATTTCAAATAAGGTATTCCTTCTAGGTACCGGTGCCGAAGTGAGTGTCCTCCTCCGACCAAAAGGCGACAATAGCACACCACAGGCCCAAACACTACGCGCTGCCAATGGCACCGCCATCCCAACGTTTGGCCAATGGTCGCTCACCTTAAACTTAGGTTTAAAGCGTAATTTTCCTGCAACACTTTGACTTGTTAGTTGATGCACGGCGCCGCAGAATAGTGGATCGTCAGACCACTCTCGCTGTTGCAGGTTATAATTCACGAGTGAATCACGTCATACCTTTTAACGTTCGACCACCGGCACACCAACCTTATGGCGAATTCATCGCCGCCTACCTGGCCATGTTTCGGCAGGCCGGGCCTCTCCCAGCAGTGACCACCAGTGTCACTCACCATATCGATACTAGGGGACCCCCAGTGTTCAGTAGGTTGCATCGGTTAGCACCAGATAAGCTTCGAGTGGCACAGGCTGAATTCGAACACATGCTAGAACTGAGTATAATACGCCCTTCTAGTAGCCCTTGGGCTTTCCCTCTTCATATGGTCCCTAAGTCTAGCGGCGACTGGCGACCTTGCGGCGGTTACGGAGCGCTCAACATAGTCACAGTCCCCGACCGATACCCAACCCCCATATACAGGACCTTTCCTCGTCTTTATCAGGGTGCTCCGTCTTCAGCCGTGTCGATTTAGTTCGCGCGTACAAACAGATCCCGGTAGCAGAGGCCGATATCCCTAAAACTGCCGTCGTTATGCCTTTCGGTCTGTTCGACTTTCTGCAAATGCCGTTTGGACTCAGCAGTGCAGCCCAGACCTTTCAACAGTTCATGGGCGAGGCAACCCTCGGTCTGAAAAATGTCTACGTATACCTGGATAATATTTTAGTGACTAGTCCTTCATAGCAAGAGCACGCAGCACACATAAGAGCGCTCTTCCACGGCCTTAGCCAGCGCGGTGTTACGATCAATATCGCGAGAAGCGAATTAGGCCGGTCTGATATCACATTCATAGGATATTCTATTTCATCCTCGGGTATCCGCCCTCTGCCAGATAAGATTTCCGCTATTCGCAACTACTCTGAACCCCAATCTATTCGCCAGCTGCTCCAGTTTGCCGGCCTGGTGAATTTCTACCGCCAGTTTATCTCTCACTGTGCGGAAGTGAAGCAACCCCTCACGGACCTGTTGCGCGGTGAGCGGAAGTTCGTGTTTCCCGACACGGCACAAGTCGCCATTGCCTTGTTCACAGATGCTGTCACCAACACAGAACTCCTTACCCACCACGACCCTTTGGCTTCTATTTCGGTAGTGACGGATGCCTCGGACACAGCGGTTGGACCAGTACTGCAACAGTGCGTAGGCGACTCTTGGCAACCATCACCATTCTCCTCCAAGCGCCTACAACCCACCGAATCTATGTACAGCACATTTGGTAGGGAATTGTTAGCCATCTACTTGGGAATCCGTCACTTTTGGCATGCGCTCGAAGGCCGTTCGTTCACGGTGTTCACAGACCACACGCTTTTGGTTTACGCACTGAAGCCAGCCCCCGATCGATACTCACCACGCGGGATTCACCACTTAGACTTTGTCTCACAGTTTACTGTGGACATACGACACGTCTCTGGAGTACTTTATCCCGTCTCCGATGCCTTCGTACGCGTACATCAACTAAGTCTGTCACCGACACCTGACGTCAACTTAGACGCAATGGCACAGGCCCAAGCTACTGATCCTGACATCGATTAACTTTGATGAAACGGTTCTTTGAGCTTACCCACAGTGCCTATCACAACTTCCCAGAATACTACCGTTTGCGATGTGTCGCAAGGTCACCCTTGGCTGGTGGTTGCTGTTGCCTACCGTTATTCTACTTTCCTGACACTCCACAAGTTGGCTCATCCAGGTTTGACGGCTTCGGTGAAACTGATAACCGAGCGTTTTGTTTGGCACAATGTCAAACGAGACGTCCGTCAATGAGCTCGTGCTTGCCTGCGGTGTCAAATTGTTCAGACCCATAGGCACACTAAGGCGGAGTTAGCCAGGTTCCCAGAACCTGAAACACGTTTTCATTATGTGCACGTTTACCTCGTAGGACCACTTCCACCCTCGTTTGGGTACATTTACGGACTCACATGAGTGGATTGTTTTACTCGCTGGCCGCATGCCATTTCTACCTCTCGCCCCACCTTAGAAGAGGCCGCAAAAGCTTTTCTGGCCAGTTAGGATAGTCATTTCGGTTGCCCGGCAATAGTGACCACCGATCGTGGTCCACACTTTGACGGCGCTTTTGGCAGCCTACTCGCTACGCTCGATTGACAAAACGCTAAGACGACAGCTTACTACCCTCAGGCCAATGGTATGGTTGAGTGTTTCCCCCAACAGCTAAAAGCCGCCCTTCGAGCAAGCGGTAACTCCATTTGGAGTGAAACAATATCATTAGCACTCTTGAGCCTGTGTATTACCGGTAAGGAGGAATTACACACAACACTGGCCGTACTAGTACATGGCTGTACACTTTGTCTGCCTGGGGAGCTGGTAGCCCCCCAACCAACCGTGACTTTCGACTACGGTGATTATGCTCAGCGACTTACGGAGCACGTGCGAGTGCTCAAGGCCAGTCCGCCGCGCGAACAACAGTCTACAAGTTGTCCCAACCGCGTTAGAAACAGCTATTCATGCATTCCTTCGCGTCTATGACGTTCGATCACAACTACAAGTGCCACACACCGGCCCTTTTAGGGTGATAAAACGTAGGGCAAAAGCATTTGTCAGGATATCAGCGGACAACACGATACCGTATCTATCGACTGTCTCAAGCCTGCCGTCATGGCGTGTGGGCCGCCCGGCCAGTTTACACCTGCTCAAGCCGCTCATTCACCCGCATCGAGCGAGTTATTACTCGAACCACCCCAATTACGCTTAGTGAGGACTCGGCAGCTAGTCCATCGGGTACTTCGACCGTACCCGCAAAGCAAAGTGGCCGTCGCCGTTGCCAACTACGAAATCCCGTCCACTTCGCCGATTTCGTGACGATTTTCACAACCGACTGTTAGAAATAAGTTGGGAAGTTCACCACGGATTCACCAACCATCAGGCCCGAGAAATTACAATCGGTAGTTAAGGTTTCATTTTCTTCTGGCCTCCTAGCAACTGCAACAACGCCGAACACCGTTCGTGTGTTGTTATTACGGTCCAACATCCGCCGGCGCCCTCAGGCGCTATTTTGTTCTAGTCTACCCTGCTCTCTCTCTCAGACGGATCTACACAGTCACACTGGCCTCATCCGCGGCCTCGCTGACTCCCGTGAACGCTCGAGGAGTCTACCACTCACCGGACAACGGGACGACTGGTCAGCCTGGTACTGGAGACGACAACTAGACGCCCTTTTGGGTGGACCTGATGCGGCATCTTACGGCTCGCATGCATGTGAGACCCGTGGGCGCCTAGACAGTTGGACCTACGCACATGAGATCTCGATAGTTCACACAACGTTGAACTCGTCAGCAGTCGTTCGACGTCACCAGCAGTACAACGGGTGAGCTACGAGGAGTTCCTGGACAATCGATACTTCCGGCGTACTGCCACGATCGAAGCACAACTCCGTCAGACTTCTAGGAGGAGGCCTCGGTAGCGGAGGCCATCTTCGTTCATACTTTTACTACGTTTCATGTTTAACTGAACGCTGACTGGAAGCACGGTTGCCACTTGACCGTTGCTCTTGCGCGCGCTCTCACGCATGCTCCCAAATACACGCTAATCACTATCTCTCCCAATCGCCTTCTCGTTCTCACGGTTCGTAGAGAATACCGTTATGGTTAACATATTCTTACAGTGCCGAGCATTAGAGTAACGTTCAGGTGGTTCACGCCGTACAAAGGACCGAAACACGAGTTTACTAAGGGAAACGCTAAGTAGGGCCTAACCAACATTACAACTAACCTTCATCCTACCATCGTTACCATTTTTGCGGTTGCACAAGATATTGCTCCATGGATCCTCACTTAATCCAACGCCGCATTCTCAGGAAAATGGCGGACATAGAAGCTGTTTCTTTATGCATCTCTTCATCCATGGGTTGACGATGGAGTTTACCGTAGCAGCTGGAAGTAAGCAGTCATCGTAAGTAATGATAGGAAGGAAAATGGACTCCTTGCTTCTAGTTACAGACCCACAAGTTTAATTAGCATCAGCAGCAAATTCTTCCAGCGAACAATTTAGAGAGAAAAGAAGTGAGTAAATGGATTACAACGAGGTGGAATCAGCAAAATCCGAAGCTTCGCCTAATGTCAGTAAGTTTTATACGTCAGTATGCTGACACATAGTACTCACCGACAGAGGTAAATGGAATAATTTACCAACTTTCTTAGTTTGTTCTTCGCTTTAATTTGTGATATGAGGAACAACTGTGTACTGCACCGCAGCATGGGAACGCGTCATCATGGCGAACAACGGAAACTATTGGGTCCTTTCTCTAAGTTATAGGGTAATTGGTGCATATTTATGAACCGCGACCAGGTGAGCCGATAATAGCCTTGTAACACCAAAATTGTCACAAATATATACCGACGGCGTTATTCCGAAAGGAACCACTCATAGGAATTTTTCCTTATGCAAGTATCAAAGTCGGTTATTTCGCAAAAATACCATGAACACATCACCGGCCCGCACATGATGAGGCTGTATCTTTTCTAGAAATGATTTAATCCAGCCCATTACAAATTATTAGATCAATTATCGTCCGTTGTAGGACAAACTATATATTCTTTTGGCCTAAATGGGTCAAGATTTCAGAATCACACAGGAATTATGAAAAAGAGGTCAAACCTGGTGATTTGTCAATGGGCTGACAAGGCACTACTACAGTGGCACATAAGAACGTTGTGCCGACGACGATGATGAAGTCAGGTCCAGTCGGCATGCGCAGTTCTCCCTTAGTTTTCAATGGTTTAAAAGTTCACATTCTACTGTGAGTAATATGACTGAAATCTAATCTGTTACTCACAAATTAACTGTTTAATGGGTCGTCAGTTATCCGGACAAATATAGACCAACTTAATAAATCTGCCATTGTTGATTCCGTGTTTACTGTTTCTCAATTGCTAGTTATGAACCGAAAGACAACCTGCCCCTTTCATGACTAAAGGAAATACGGGAACTCGCGTAAAACCTATAATCTACCAACAATAAACGATGTTCTATTACATGAAAACCAATTTTACTGCTGGTGATAATCAGCCAACGAATCAATTCTATTTTAGTGTTCAGGTTAGCTTGATGCTGGCTTTGTTCACCGCATCGGTCGGACCATATCTACCTCACCCCTTGCATCAGGTGCAGAGGTAACCGTCGCAATTTTTTGCCTCGTTCCACCTGAAATGTCATGCCTCATCAGCCGAATAATCGGAAGACTTTTATCCACTTCAGGTAGGAGTAGTATTTCATCCATGGCTCGCCGGTGTTACAGTCACAGTGTCACCGCCCTTTCTCTACAGCAGTCTGAGAAACAGACGCACGTCTTGAGAATAACACAGTGCGTAAATTTGGATCGGGTCACCTGGGTGGCATGGCTGTTTGATCGCGTGAACCAAATCTTGAGTTCACATTTCACATGCAAGAGATTTGATGGCCACCCCACCAACAGGTGGCTCTTCACGTTTACGGGCTCGTGGCCGACAAACCCCTTAGTGCATGCTTAACCCGCCTTTGGCATACGGCTCCAAAACGACAATAGATCCTCTGAGCTTGTCGTAACGTGGGCATCCAGTAAGCAGTGTCTTCATCTACGTGGATGGTTAGACGGAACACCAACCAACGATGTGTAGCAAGTACCAAGCTATGTCGGACAGATAAAAGTGTTTTGGGAATACCGGCCTCAAACAGAATGTGTGAATGAGATGTGATTCTAATGAATACTGTTTCAGTTGCGACGAATGACACCTGACCGTAAATCTAAGGATGGGGTGTCACATTTTATCACTAAGGAACGGGTTGGATCCGATAATCTGATATATCCCGAATAAATGATGCACTGTCAAGTACAAGATAGCAAATATAAAATAGCACATCAGGAACCTGAGCAACAGTTTCATTTGTTTTTTGTACCGTGGGGCTTCCCCAGCAATCAGAAGACCAGAGCCAAGAGGAGCCATCGAGATGAATTTTACTTAAGAAAATATAATCCCTCAAGAGCCAGTTGATTTCATTAAAATGAGAGATAAGTGATTGATAAAATTTATTTATGCTGTTTGGTGAGTGTACACACCTCACTGATGAGATAAGGATGTGTTCTGTCCATTGTTATGGCTTATCGATAAAAGTATTAACTGGTAGAATGTAAATTTAAATGATTTCGCAGTCCATCAACATAAAACCAATTTAAGACGAAACTACTTCATACTGAATGACATTTTTGGGGGGAAGAACTGCACGCCATTGCCGATTTATGGAAGTTCTGGTAACAGTACAAATACTTTTATCGGGTTTAATTTTTCGTGGGCTTCGTGCACAGAAATGTGGGACCAATGAATACTATCATATTGAACAACAGGTGTAGTTTACAAGAATAATCTTTCATGTTTTTCATCACCTTTACTGTGTTCCCAGGCGTTACAAAACCTAAAAGTCGCAAAATTACAGGTACACATTATTACAAATTGTATCCGTTTAGGCCTATCCCTCAGGGCTAATAAGTTTGCAAGCAGCTGGCAAATGGAATGGTTGGAGTGTGTCTTACTATATTCATCAAAAACTGTAACACTTGTGGGATTGGTAATTTGGCTTAGTGGCAAAAGTCATCATATAAGAACCGTTTGGGTTCTGCTTGCGAAGGCCGTTGAGTGTGAGCTCTTGTTGTTCAACCACCTGCAATAAAACGCGAACGTTCCGACATAACGTTTGAATGTCATAATTGCTCTTGGGTGCTTTGTGGTGAGTGGTTTTGCACGTAGGGTTAACGACCGCATCAACCGAAGCAGCGGTGTCGGTGCCAAACACGTGAGACTATGAAGCAAAAGCGTTTGCTTCCTCAAGGACTTTATCTGCAGCCTCTGCCCATTTATTTAAGCTGTCGATCTGCAATAAAACAACTACTACGCTTCGGGCATACAGTGGGAGTCGTTGCATCCATAGTTGATGCAGGAATATATCGTTCCTGGACGTCGTATCTATTATTAGGCGCATTTTCCGTAACCACTGCAATGGTGCCTTATCTCCCAGCAGGATTTTGGAGAGAACGTGTTGGATAGGTTTCTCTTTCGACGTTGCCAAGCGCCTAATCAGAGCCTCCGGGAGTGTGCGGTACGGGTTGTGATCAGGGGGGTTTATACCGATATCCCGGATTTGGGAAGTCATACTAGCTGGGATTGCTGAGAGCTGTTTAACATATTTGGATGGCTGACCAAATATGCGAGTCCCCCAGAAACGAGATTCAAGGATGGCGATGAACACCTCTGGATCTCCTAATAAGTAATCTGGTGTTTTCATGAGCACTGCTTGGCACTCCGGTTCATACTCAAGCTAAGGCTGTCTCGTCATTGCCTAATAGGTGTGCTATGGGAATAAACTTACTTGAGATTCGAAAAATTTGTTGGCAGTGCCTGATCAACAAAATCCCGGAATTAATGGGGGTGAAAAATGACCGATACAATATTGACGATCAGAGAAAAGGAATGAGATATTTGTGTCTCTCCAACGAAATGGTACGTAGTTGAAAAAGCTCAACAGAGATATTCATATACACCATAATATAAATCCAACTAATGTTAGAACGAATATATGCGACTGACGAACGGGAGGGAAACCCACCGTAGGCGTGTCCTGGCTACTTCACTCCGATGGAAGTAATCAATAATTATAAGTGGAACGGACTTAGAAACTACTGGAGGGCACACTCCCTGAGATTCGACGATCGCGTTCTTCGAGGAAGCCAGCGAGAAAAGACCGTGGAGTGCAAGCCGCGTGTTTTCTTACAGGGCCTGGGTGCAGAGACCGCACGCTGGCATGTGCCAAGGAAGTGTGTGAGAAGTAGCGTTTGCGGTTGCCGCGTGTGCAAACAGTACATTTAAACAAACGACAGACAGGGTTTGCCCAGCTGATCACTATATTGTAGCTCAGACTAATAGATCCCACGACCTGGTGGTTGCGGTTCTCAACATTTTGATTGTTTGTGGTTCGTCACCAGTGGACGTACCATGCTCACCAGTTTCGGCAGATAGTGAATCGTTTTTATGGTGCTGTTTGCATGACATTTTGACCCGATAGATTGTGGTTTATAGGAGAATTCAGTAAAATCAACTGACGATGAGATAACAGAAAGTGGTTTCTGACTCGTGAACCGAGACGCAACCAATCCATGATTCTCTGATAAAAAAAAATGTCCCAGTTGCACTTTCTCTTTCATCTACTCACTTTTTCACTGTTACCGTTAGAGACAGAGAAACAGGTTTGATATGTGTGAGCACGAATACCTAAGCTCAAAGTGCGTGAATTTACGTGTCAGTAGCATTTCATCCTCTTTTCGGAATGACGTCCAGTCTATTTCTAAGTGCGTATTTTGAATGGTGAACCTGAGAAGCCAACCAATCCTGTGCTCACCAAATCCGGACTGTGGTACGAAAGCTTCAAAAACGGAGTCAAATCGGGCCTTAATTTACCATAGCAGGGGTTGACTCGTTCCGCCAATCAGCTGGGTGTTATACATGTTTTGTTTTATGTCAGTCATTTTAGTCTGGCTTGTTTATTACATTGCTCAGATTGGATGGAGCATCAGTCGAACGACTGAGCTGAAGTCTTGGATGCAAGTCTCCTGAATAGAACACACGTCCATCTCAAGGGTCCCTATAGGACGAACTAAACGTGCCGGTTGTGCTAAACGCATCAGCCATCGCACACTAAATGTGGCCACTTTAAAAGGAGGCTTGATGCGAAAAAGAGCATTAATTAGCGGAAGCAAATTCGGCGAAACTTGGATATTAGACGAAGAAGGACGCGAGAGAAACAGAACAGGACTTCCCTCAGAGACACTATCGAAAGTGCTGCCGCCCACAGTCCCGAAGAACATGAAAACGTGTGCTGGGCTGGAAGGTGGAGGAACATAAATCAAGGAGTCTGCGCCGCGTGTAACATCAGCGCCAGCATGATTTTGACAAACGTAAAGATCGAGTTCAAGGACATCCATTAGTTGCCTTGTTGTTGGCGTAGTGGGCTGTTGTAGTACTCGGTCACCCGGTCCACAGTAGGGCATTTTATTCGAAGATAAACCTTTAGCCTTTGCGCAATCAAGAGCATCTCGCAAAGCAGAAGAGTTGGTGCAGATGAACCGATCGCCTATTTTACGGTTTATTCGCCTTATTTGAGAACCTGTCGGGGCCGGTGACTGGCCGCCTAGTTCATACGCCCATCAGATGAGGCTAGACCCCCTGGGTGCCCAGTATATCACTTCACCACGGATGCCAGTGAGCATATTGTTGTACGGTTCATGCGCCACTTGTGATTGGTTTGCGATCAGGATTTATTTAACTCTCCTAGGCTAACTACCGGCTGAATGTCAACTGACCCTTGAGGTCTCACAGCGAATAGACTTCTATGAACAGGTATCCAGTCTGAAGGGGCTGCCTCGACATTATCAGACAAGACTATTCCATAACCGCTTTGAACCATATTACTAGTAGCTTTCTTTCCTGAAGTGTACAGAAAGTATTACAATGAGACTTTCGGGACACAATTGACGAATCTAGTACACGATTTACACAAAACTTCGTGTCATTTGGGACAAAAAAAGTTAGATCAAGAGGCGCTTCAGAAGTACTGATGGCCACATAAAAGACGGAAATTAGAAACGTACTTCGTGCTGTCTTTGTTCACAGTTCAAGAGACCGAGACAATAAAACAGAGACCCAATGGGAAATCTCCTATGGCATTACCCTAACGAAATGGTGGTGGTTGATGCAGATGGTCCGCTGCAGGAGATAAGCATCGGTAACCGATGCTTCATCATAATGGTAGACCACTGAACCAAATGGTGTGAAGCCGAGCCCGTACCCAGAAGTGACGCCGCAAAGCAGCAGAGGTTTTATTCAACAACGGGATTAAAAGGTGCGGTTTACCACACACGGACCGAGAGGATAACTTCGAGTAAATGTTAGTTTGTGAACTATGTCAAGTGCTCAGAATGTTCAAGTTCCGAACAAAGACACAATCCGCGAGGAAACGGCATCGTGTAGAGGGTTAACACAAACAATAAGAGCTTACTGTAGGCCATCGTTGATGCTGAATACAAGCCATCTTAGGGCTCAACCTTGCCACATTGCCTTTTGGCCTACCATACAAGCCTGCAAATATCTATCGGCTAGACATCCGATTCAGGGCAATTAGGAAGCAAAAGAAGCGTCCCAGAAGACGCCATGAGCCTGGTCCCTATTTCTGGCGATTTTTCTCCGCGGATAATGTCATACAACAGCGCTTGAAACTGGCTGGAGAGTTTCGATTGGCTAGATTTCTTATAAGAACGAAACAATGAGCCCAAAAAAAATAGACTGACCATAAACTTTTAGGAACATCGGTTAAGCCCGGAAGCCGAGTCTCGCTTCACATGAAAGCACTACAAAGTGGGATGTCTACGAAATATTTCCGCGAAGGAACGATCCTTACGTCGTCCAAGACGTACTGTAAGATTAAACATGTTAGGTGCGCTTTCCAGAAGAACCAAGGCCAGCCAACTGTTGATACGAGAAAATCGAATTAATCCAACACGCTCGGCACAACTGATAAATCTCCGGAACGGACTGTAAGTGATGCATGCAAAGTCCCTGCTGAAGCAGGAACTGGCACAGCTCTGATGAGGCCGAGGTTCGAGAGGGTGGACGGGGCAGTAGAATTGAGGGCGCTGCCAAATTCACGGAATGACTGATGGACACCACTTCTGCCTTTTTCTTTCACAGACCGACAACTGGATGTTACAAACATGAAAGCACCAGATCAGCTGGACCAATGACTACCCTAGTTCAAGGGCCGTGAATATTTTCCCCGCACTTTGACCAGTTGTTTGTAGCCTTTTGTAGCTCCATATATATGACTGTGAACAAGTAAAAAGCCATATTGAATTTGCGAGAATACCCATTGTTGTTTCCCGTGATGGCGTTCTGAATTTGCGTATGAGTACTGGCTATTTGGGTGGAAGCTGAAGATTGAATTCCCAGTTCCCTATATTTACAGGGTCTAGCACAAGATACATGGCTCCCTTCCTGAAAATTCCTAATTCCTTAGACTTACTTTCAAACCGATATTTTTAAACTGATATAATACTTTTTCCGGGGTGAGCATGTATTTCTCTAAGATTTTTCCGGTGGTGTTAATTTCGTCCAAATAAAGTGCACGGGTCTCGGGTGCTGGATCAGCCCAAATGACTTGCATAAGCCGTTGAGGAATGGCCGGTGAATTGCAAGTTCCATAAGGCATAGTTTCAAACTTAGAGGCCAGTGGGAATAATGGACAGTATTTTTCGTGGTTCTTTGGCCTAACTGCTACCTACCGGTGCCCAGATGCCAGGTCCTAGGTTGAAAATCACCGCAGCCAGGCTGACACGTTCAAGCTGTCTTCAATCCGAGGCAGCTGGAACCAGTCATTCTGCGTGACGGCATTCAGCTTTTGGTAATTTATACAGTCACAGTGCACCACTCTTCTTACTCAATAAGACCAAAGGGGATGCCCACAACGAAGAGGATGATTAAATTAGTTTTGTTCTAACATTTGCTGGACTAGTTATTGTACTTCAGCCTGGCAGGTGACAGGTACCCGGCTAGGAGCTTGAGGGGTAGGATGTGCATCCACAAAATCGGTGGAATGCCGTGCTCTGCCTGCTCTATCAAACACTTTCATGAACCATTCAAAGAGTTCCTGGGATTTGCTTTGACACTCAGAGGGTAGATCACCGGATGCCTGGGCTACCAGCATTCCACTTCCTCATGCTTCGACATAAGTCCGTCATCAATATGGAGTTTATATGGCCTGGTCTTGACGAATATTAGTGTTTGGATGTAATTTATGTGATGAGAGTTGGTACCCAGGTCTACCACACAATTCTTAGTTGTGAGAAAATCCGATCCTAGAGTGGCAGGAACAGGTAGACTCTCTATGGTGGCGAAACCTTGTTTCGCGACAAACTTCTCGATCGTGATATCTCTTTTTGTTTGGCCACGCACAAACAACAGTTTTCCACCTGCAGCTACTAGAGTGGTTGATACGACTGGTAGGAATAGGGTTCCCTCGAGCTTCACTGGGCATATCGATCAAACCGCATACGGAAACAGAGTCTAGCAAAGAGATCTGATTAGAAGAGCCCAGCAACACTTCAATAAGCGATGAACCACCCTTCGATTCAGAAAGAAAAAATTGAAACGGTACGAATCGAACAGTGAGGCTCACCGGGATCTTCGTGAATCCTTGGGGAAAACCGTGCCGTCAATCTGATGGAAATGCAAACACCGCGGTGGGGGACTTGCCACTATATGGGTTGTCTGTATATAAACGCAACCTCGCACTTTGAGTCTCGGTTGCGAAAGCCTTTTTCGAAGCCTTTCTTGAGTGGTTATCACTGTGATCAAGGATTTCAGCTAGACCTTCTAGCGTTCTCAAGTCCCTCGGTTTTTTCATCCGGAGTTCTGCTTCCGGGTCTCGCATGCCAACCAGAAACCGTTCCAGCATCTTATGCCACTGATTTAGTGTAGCTTTCGCTGGTAAAGCCAAGCTTACCAATGGGCGAAGGGCCATCGTGTGCTCTATCAATGTCTCTTTCACACTCTGCTCACGCAAATAAACTGATTCTCATATTTCTCCATCGACTGCATTCCTTTAATGCGCAGTTTTAAGATAGAAAACGAATCATCGACTTCTTGTAGTGGATTACCACCCAGAATTTCAGCTGAAGCATCAAGATGCTGCAACGATAAAACATTTACTTGATTGGTTGGCGGTAGTTCCTGCACATAGCGTCGTACTTGAGACTCCTGCAAATCGAAGTCTTCTCCGGTGCAAATTTCTCTGGTGGGGGAAATACCGCCTCCTGGATCCATTACAAAATACCTTGACTCTTCACATTCATTAGTGGTCTTCCCACTTCTCCTCATTCACTTCTTCTACCTTTCGCTGGGCTGATCCAGAAAAACAGCAAGCATTTGTTTCGAGTCCTGCAAGCCATGGGTGCCGCAAATGCGATATCTTAGGCACTGACGATAAAGGGAACTGGGAATTCAATCTTCAGCTTCCACCCAAATAGCCAGTACTCATACGCAAATTCAGAACGCCATCACGGGAAACAACAATGGGTATTCTCGCAAATTCAATATGGCTTTTTACTTGTTCACAGTCATATATATGGAGCTACAAAAGGCTACAAACAACTGGTCAAAGTGCGGGGAAAATATTCACGGCCCTTGAACTAGGGTAGTCATTGGTCCAGCTGATCTGGTGCTTTCATGTTTGTAACATCCAGTTGTCGGTCTGTGAAAGAAAAAGGCAGAAGCGGTGTCCATCAGTCGTTCTGTGGGTACTGTTGCACTCCTGTTCTCGCTGCCCCAGTTCTGCTAGGCTTGTTGTGGACCATCTCAGCAACCTTCCATTGCAGATTCAGTCTACAAGGTTTGACGGGCCCGATGGCCCCGTTTTCATCATCAGATTGGCTGCTCTATGTTGGACAAGTGTCCCCTAAATTTGCAGTATACCCCTGGTCTACGGTACCAGCACTGATACTGTCGAGTAACTAGATTTGCTTGAGATTTCTGCTTTTCGTGTTTTGTTTTGTTTAATTCTGTCAAGGGAACGTAATAACGTCTACCTGTTCCTGCGGCTCTGGGATCAGACCTTCTCAGAACTCAGAACTGTGTGGTAGACCTACCCCACAACCGTCTTCACGCGAATTAAATCCAAACACCAAAAATTATCAAGACCAGGCCATGTAACCTCCTGCACTGGGGTACAGTGCAACATCTGTGCTTTAAACGGGCATTCTACCCACTTCTAGCTCTATTCATGAGCGAGAAAGATATCCACAGGCGTACTTAATACCTTTTGTAGGCACCCTCACATACTTGACTTCTTCCGTGATCTTGGGTGTCCCTCTGTACAACACCTATTTTGTCGGCTTTTTACTGTAAAACCACCGCACACACCTATCCGAACAACACCGCTGAACGAAACGAGAGGCTGCCAATAAACCTTTCATTCTGGCATAGTCTCATCCTCCAGTTCGGACTGTCTTGGCGTACTGTCACCCAGATCTAACCTTGAGATGCAAACCATTTTAAAAGCTTCAGAGGGATCATTTGGCACTCGTCACATAACTGACCTGATTATTCCGGCAGAAGGTTGTCAAACTGAATTGAACCGATTACATATTCGCGGAAATTGATCGTTCAGTACTGACCTCCCAATAACAACCACCACGGGAAACTGTGAATTTGAGGGCTAGCAATATAGTACGTAGGCCAGGGGGTTACCTTTCGGAGACCGAGCCACCCGTGGGTGGTTTTTGTGCATGGATGTAACCGTGGCGGTGGCTATTTTCGTTCATACTTTTACCACGTTTATTGTTTAACTGAACGCTGACTGCCAAGCACGGTTGCCACTTGACCGTTGCTCTTGCGCGCGCTCTCACGCACGCTCCCAAATACACGCTAATCACTATCTCTCCCAATCGCCTTCTCGTTCTCACGGTTCGTGGAGTATACCGTTCTGGTCAACATATTCTTACAGTGCCGAGCATTAGGGTAACGTTCAGGTGGTTCATGCCGTACAAAGGACCGAAGCACGCGTTTACTAAGGAAACCGCGAAGTAAGGCC
The DNA here is from genome assembly GCA_948099385.1 of Fasciola hepatica. Lineage (NCBI taxonomy): Eukaryota > Metazoa > Platyhelminthes > Trematoda > Plagiorchiida > Fasciolidae > Fasciola > Fasciola hepatica. Next base: position 43,859 of record CANUEZ040000386.1, read on the forward strand.
CAACCAAACTTAAAATTGATGAGCCAGACGTGATCTCCAGGTTAAGTGAGTTTCCTTGTTTTCTAATATTCAAGGCACCATCAGCGTACGTTTATACGTGTTTTGTTATTTCCCCATCTGCCGATATTTTGATCGGTTGAACAGATAACAATTTTTGTCTCAATAATCCCACAGAACACATTGAGAATAAACAACTCCGCGATTAAGCTCGTTTTTAGTTATTCACACTCATACCAATACATAACAATATATATGACTCACAAAATCAGAACGCAGAATGATAATCCGAATGTGTCTCTGCACGTGCCTGTGTGCATGTGGAACTGATCACAGTGTGTAATGTTCAAGTGGTTGCACGTGTGTCCGGGACCATGACATGGGCCACGAAAGCCTAAGTGCTTGCACAAATTGTTTCTGAGCGCACAGGGGAGGATTGTAGAGACGAATACTCACGGCTTTGGCCGTGGCTAAGATGCGACACTTGACAACTCTTGACTGCTCTCTTCGAATGGTGCAAAAAGCGTTTATCCCCCCACTGCGTGTCTTGACTCAAAAAGGTGTGAGCACACCGCACTCGTAATTGTCTTAATTGTCCCCGTGTTCAGCCAGGCCGAGTAGTGTTCACGAAAGCTTTCGGATAAGCGCCGAGTCTTGCTACCAATTCACCTAGTTCAACAGGACTAGGTGAAAGACTACACACAAAACGACGTTGCAGTATTTGGCAACATGTCCTTCAATCGAAAACACCCTATCAGCTTGGATTCGAACAGGGTTTGTAACTGTGCAGCACAGAATGTTCTGTTGATTGCTCCCGATAATATTCGTTGAACAACTTTGGTATTCGTGTCGCCTTTGAACGACAAACGCACATACAGTGCTTCTTAACGGCTCCTATGTCCTTTGATTTCCCTTCATTTTCTTGCATCTTCTTGTCGATAACCCGTTCAAGATAGCCATTATTTAAGAAAACACTCCTCAGAAAAAGGAGTTTATTTCTTATTGTGTCTTCGGAGCAGAGTTTTCTAGCTCCGTTAATCAAGCAACGTATAAGATTCCTCTTTACTGTGAGGGGCACAAAGCTGTGAAACTGGATGTATTGTCCGTTCCATGTAGCTTTCTGTGCGCTGATAACTGGACGGAAAATTCACTCCGACGGCTTATGCCTACGTCTAAGTACGATAGACTATTGTGTTTTTCTTCTTCCAAAGTAAGTTGAACATTTGGATGGGCAGAGTTAAAAATTTTAAGAAGCAGGTTTGTGTCCAGATTGGTGTCTAGCACACATAAAGTGTCATCTGGGTATCGCTTGCACAAGGTGAAATCTTGGATTATAGGTTCAAGTTGATTATTTTCCAGTTCTGCCATGAAAGTATCAGCAAGCATGGTCCCAAAAGTAACCTCTTTGCAACCAGTGAGAGTGACAATTTTCGGACACCGTCTACATGACACATTTCATTTTGTAGCAACAGTGAGGAACCTGGGTCTAGAAGGGAAGCAAATGATATCACTTGATGTTACCTCACTGTTTTCAAATGTCCCGATCAGCGGAACAATCAGAGTAACGGAATCGATTTGGGTATCCCGTTTGACGAACTGAAACAGTTACTATATGTCTGCATACATAATATCCAGTTCCAGTTCAGTAGTGACATTTGTCGTCAGAAGGAAGGGGTTGCAAGCGCTTACAACCCACCGAATCTATGTACAGCACATTTGGTAGGGAATTGTTAGCCATCTACTTGGGAATCCGTCACTTTTGACATGCGCTCGAAGGCCGTTCGTTCACGGTGTTCACAGACCACACGCTTTTGGTTTACGCACTGAAGCCAGCCCCCGATCGATACTCACCACGCGGGATTCACTACTTAGACTTTGTCTCACAGTTTACTGTGGACATACGACACGTCTCTGGAGTACTTTATCCCGTCTCCGATGCCTTCTTACGCGTACATCAACTAAGTCTGTCACCGACACCTGACGTCAACTTAGACGCAATGGCACAGGCCCAAGCTACTGATCCTGACATCGATTAACTTTGATGAAACGGTTCTTTGAGCTTACCCACAGTGCCTATCACAACTTCCCAGAATACTACCGTTTGCGATGTGTCGCAAGGTCACCCTTGGCTGGTGGTTGCTGTTGCCTACCGTTATTCTACTTTCCTGACACTCCACAAGTTGGCTCATCCAGGTTTGACGGCTTCGGTGAAACTGATAACCGAGCGTTTTGTTTGGCACAATGTCAAACGAGACGTCCGTCAATGAGCTCGTGCTTGCCTGCGGTGTCAAATTGTTCAGACCCATAGGCACACTAAGGCGGAGTTAGCCAGGTTCCCAGAACCTGAAACACGTTTTCATTATGTGCACGTTTACCTCGTAGGACCACTTCCACCCTCGTTTGGGTACATTTACGGACTCACATGAGTGGATCGTTTTACTCGCTGGCCGCATGCCATTTCTACCTCTCGCCCCACCTTGGAAGAGGCCGCAAAAGCTTTTCTGGCCAGTTAGGATAGTCATTTCGGTTGCCCGGCAATAGTGACCACCGATCGTGGTCCACACTTTGACGGCGCTTTTGGCAGCCTACTCGCTACGCTCGATTGACAAAACGCTAAGACGACAGCTTACTACCCTCAGGCCAATGGTATGGTTGAGTGTTTCCCCCAACAGCTAAAAGCCGCCCTTCGAGCAAGCGGTAACTCCCTTTGGAGTGAAACAATATCATTAGCACTCTTGAGCCTGTGTATTACCGGTAAGGAGGAATTACACACAACACTGGCCGTACTAGTACATGGCTGTACACTTTGTCTGCCTGGGGAGCTGGTAGCCCCCTAACCAACCGTGACTTTCGACTACGGTGATTATGCTCAGCGACTTACGGAGCACGTGCGAGTGCTCAAGGCCAGTCCGCCGCGCGAACAACAGTCTACAAGTTGTCCCAACCGCGTTAGAAACAGCTACTCATGCATTCCTTCGCGTCTACGACGTTCGATCACAACTACAAGTGCCACACACCGGCCCTTTTAGGGTGATAAAACGTAGGGCAAAAGCATTTGTCAGGATATCAGCGGACAACACGATACCGTATCTATCGACTGTCTCAAGCCTGCCGTCATGGCGTGTGGGCCGCCCGGCCAGTTTACACCTGCTCAAGCCGCTCATTCACCCGCATCGAGCGAGTTATTACTCGAACCACCCCAATTACGCTTAGTGAGGACTCGGCAGCTAGTCCATCGGGTACTTCGACCGTACCCGCGAAGCAAAGTGGCCGTCGCCGTTGCCAACTACGAAATCCCGTCCACTTCGCCGATTTCGTGACGATTTTCACAACCGACTGTTAGAAATAAGTTGGGAAGTTCACCACGGATTCACCAACCATCAGGCCCGAGAAATTACAATCGGTAGTTAAGGTTTCATTTTCTTCTGGCCTCCTAGCAACTGCAACAACGCCGAACACCGTTCGTGTGTTGTTATTACGGTCCAACATCCGCCGGCGCCCTCAGGCGCTATTTTGTTCTAGTCTACCCTGCTCTCTCTCTCAGACGGATCTACACAGTCACACTGGCCTCATCCGCGGCCTCGCTGACTCCCGTGAACGCTCGAGGAGTCGACCACTCACCGGACAACGGGACGACTGGTCAGCCTGGTACTGGAGACGACAACTAGACGCCCTTTTGGGTGGACCTGATGCGGCATTTTTAGCAACAGTGAGGAACCTGGGTCTAGAAGGGAAGCAAATGATATCACTTGATGTTACCTCACTGTTTTCAAATGTCCCGATCAGCGGAACAATCAGAGTAACGGAATCGATTTGGGTATCCCGTTTGACGAACTGAAACAGTTACTATATGTCTGCATACATAATATCCAGTTCCAGTTCAGTAGTGACATTTGTCGTCAGAAGGAAGGGGTTGCAAGCGCTTACAACCCACCGAATCTATGTACAGCACATTTGGTAGGGAATTGTTAGCCATCTACTTGGGAATCCGTCACTTTTGACATGCGCTCGAAGGCCGTTCGTTCACGGTGTTCACAGACCACACGCTTTTGGTTTACGCACTGAAGCCAGCCCCCGATCGATACTCACCACGCGGGATTCACTACTTAGACTTTGTCTCACAGTTTACTGTGGACATACGACACGTCTCTGGAGTACTTTATCCCGTCTCCGATGCCTTCTTACGCGTACATCAACTAAGTCTGTCACCGACACCTGACGTCAACTTAGACGCAATGGCACAGGCCCAAGCTACTGATCCTGACATCGATTAACTTTGATGAAACGGTTCTTTGAGCTTACCCACAGTGCCTATCACAACTTCCCAGAATACTACCGTTTGCGATGTGTCGCAAGGTCACCCTTGGCTGGTGGTTGCTGTTGCCTACCGTTATTCTACTTTCCTGACACTCCACAAGTTGGCTCATCCAGGTTTGACGGCTTCGGTGAAACTGATAACCGAGCGTTTTGTTTGGCACAATGTCAAACGAGACGTCCGTCATTGGGCTCGTGCTTGTTAGGTTGGTTAGACCTTACTTCGCGGTTTCCTTAATAAACGCGTGCTTCGGTCCTTTGTACGGCATGAACCACCTGAACGTTACTCTAATGCTCGGCACTGTAAGAATATGTTAACCATAACGGTATTCTCTACGAACCGTGAGAACGAGAAGGCGATTGGGAGAGATAGTGATTAGCGTGTATTTGGGAGCGTGCGTGAGAGCGTGCAAGAGCAACGGTCAAGTGGCAACCGTGCTTGGCAGTCAGCGTTCGGTTAAACAATAAACGTGGTAAAAGTATGAACGAAGATGGCCACCGCTACCGAGGCCTCCTCCTAGAAGTCTGACGGAGTTGTGCTTCGATCGTGGCGGTAAGCCGGAGTTATCGATTGTGCAGGAACTCCTCGTACCACCACAAAAGCCCGGATCCGAAATTCTTGCCGTCGATGACAAGCAGTTAAAACCGGCCAGCAAAGCATATCCTAATGGCGTAGCCCTCGATATGCTAACGGACAATTAGCGAGTACTTCGTCTCTTTTGTGGGAGTTCGACTGTTCGACGAACGACCGCAGGATATCTTTGAGCGTCCGATTCGTCCTCTCTAGCAGTCCATTTTTTTGTGGGTGGTATGATGTCATCCTTTTCTTCTGAGTTCCCAAGATCCGGCAAAGTTCTCTCAGCAGCAGGCCGTTGAACACCGGGCCTTGGTCAGAGTGAGTTACGGAAGGCGGATTATATCGTGAAATCCATTCGGTAACGAAGACTGTTGTTATCGTAACTGCTTCTTTGCTAGGCATCGCAATAGCTTTGCACCACTTGGTGAAGTAGTCTACTATCACTAAGATAAAGTGGTGACCCTTACTGGTGGTAGGCAACGGCCCAGGAACATCTACACCGACACAGTGGTTTGGACTACCAATGATGATCGTTTGCAAGGAAACTCGTGGTGGAGTGTGTGTTCCTTGATTCCCGGCGAATTTGTCGCATCCAGAGCAGAGTCTGTTAACATCTTGCAATAGGTCAGGCCACCATTATTGCTGGACTGGTGCTGCCTGTGTTCGGTACTGTCCGAGATGTCCCAGATGCTCATGTGTCATTTGAATGAGGTTTAGGGTTTCTGTACGGGGTGCGACAAGGCGCATCTGGTTACCCTCCCCTCGCAGCTGAAATACTCCGTTTTTGATGAACAGTTTCGTCCACCACGCCCATAATTCTCGCTCGTTCCGGAGAGTTTGAGGCCGATTTCCACTTGTCTTCTGCAAATGAATGATATATACAGATCATTTACATTTGCGTCATTCCAGCTCACGTCTGTGGAAGCGTCGGCAAATATCGAATTAATGCGAGCCTTTTTGGGGGTTCGTGAAAGGGCATCGGCCTTAGTGTGCTTTTTCCAGCCGGATATAAGCACTGAAAGTAGTATTCCTGCATTTTTTCTTGCCAGCAGGCCACCTAGCTTTGTGGACCCCTAAGATTCTGATGCCACTTTAACCCCTGATGGTCTGTTCGTACCTAAAACGGTTGACCCAGAAGGCGTGTCCTGAAGTAGTGTAAAAAGCAGTCCAAGGACAGCATTTCGAGTCGAGTCTTACCGTACCGTCTTTCATGCTTGTCTAGTCATCGACTACGATAGGCGATGACCCCCCCCCCACCCTCAGTCGTCGTTTGCGAAGGTACTGCCCCTATGGTACGGTCGCAGGCGTCGGTGTCGAGAATAAGTAGCCCAGTATCTTTCGGGGTGTCCGGGACAGCTAGAATCGGCATTGAGACTGGGGCCTTTTTCAGTTGATCAAAGGCCTCCAAGCACTCCTTGGTTCAGGTAAACGGTAGGTCTTTTTCTGCCAACTTATGCAGTGACGTTGCCAGCTTGGCGAACCTCTTTGACAAAAACTTATATGAGAAGGGCTAACTCTGTTAAACTCTGAACTTCGTTGGCCGGTGTTGGTGTTGGCAAGTTGGTTATTTTACCGATTTTCCCAGGGTCTGTGTGAACATATGGGTGTGAAAGTAAGAGTGCTGAAAATTTTACTTCCCTCTGTACTAGCTTACATTTCTTTGCCCGGAGAGTTAGCCTAGTTTCTTTCAATTGAGTCAGTACTTCCTTTAACCAACGGTAGTGCTCTTTGATTGTGCTGCCTTGAACGATTATATAATCCGAATATATGAGACAGGTATTCGGTATGATGTCGTGCAGTATTGAGTTCATTACCCATCGGAACGTGACCGGGGCATTTGCTAATCCAAGTGGCATCGTTTGAAACACGTAGGGACCTGATGGTACAGTGAAAACCGTTTTCTCGCGGTCATCCGGGTGGATCTCCACCAGCCAATGGCTCGAAGCAAGGTCTAATGTTGAAAACCACTTCGCGCCAGAGACAGCGTCTAATATACTATCAATCCTAAGACGTGAAAACGAATCTCTTTCTGTTAAAGTGTTGAGACGGGGGTAGTCAACGCAGATTCGAAGGCTGCTGTTCTTTTTTACCAGGACTGTCGGTGGTGCCCACGGGGGCGGTGAAGGTAAGACGGCTTCCGACCCCAACACTTAATGTGTCGTCTTATCTGGTTCTTCTTGGTGATTTGGCAGGACACGTCTGGGCGTTTGGAAAATTGCGTGTTGTTACCCGGTATCGATTCGATGTCGCAGGACACGCGTTCGGCCCAAGAAATGGCAGTTGCAGTCAAAAATATCTCGTGTCTCAGTAGGAATAGTCTCAACCTCGCTATTCGTTTTTCGATCAACACTCGCCCCCAATAACATCTAAGTGGTCCAGGTGTTATCCACTTTTAGCGCTGCGATATGCTAACCTATGGGCTCCAGCCGTTTGTTACACGCTAACCGCTGCCTTCGAAATCAGTAACGACTCTGTGGGCCCGTAGAAAGTCGATCCCTAAAATTGAGTCCCAGGCAACGTCGGCACAAGGGAACACGTGTCGTTCAGTATCTCACTCTATACTCACCCTGCCCACCAACCGATCCGGAATTGACATGACGGTACCTTTTTCCGCCATTGGATTACCTTTCAGAGGTATTGAATCAGATATTTTGGTTAGCGGTGGACTGATAACGGAGCACGACGCCCCAATATCCATCTGCTGCTTTGCCCCTCTACCGTTCAGCAAACCCCCCAAAACTACCGGTGATTGCCAGCCATTACTGTTCAGTGAAAAGTTAAGGACATAACAAGATACTAGAAATCACCGGTGTACTGGACTGATGGATTGTGTCTACAGTGCTGGGCTCTCGATCCAAGTTTTTGGCAGTAAGGGCAGTAAGGCTGCGGCCCCCGGTATGAGAGTAACGGCTAGTGGCTCGGTTGGGGCTAGAAAACAGAGGGTTGTGTTGCTGTGATTGCTTCGTTTGGTGACTGTCTCAGGGCCTCTCTGTGGACCTCGAGCTAACGAGCCCGGAGTAGTGCTGACTGCAGCGACTTCGGCGTGTTGAGGAGGAAATGCTCCTCTGTTTTCAGGCCGGGGATCTCTATCGTAAAACACTCCAAGATATGCTTGTCACGAACGGCGTTGAATGCCTTGAGGTAGGCTTTTGCGGAGTTATGTCTCAGGCAAGCCGCGTAGTCCTCCACCAAATCCGCCAGACATTGCCTCTGCTCCAAGAATTTTTACAGAAAAGATGAGGCTAATTCATATCGCGCGAATAATTCTTCCAGCGCTGGCCAAATTGCTAATTGCTAATTGATAATTGATAATTGTATTTCTTGACCAGGGTCAATGCACATCCACAAGGCAAGATCGGAGAGTACAACAGTAATTGGCGATGTGAGGTATTCATAGTTTTCCATTTTATGTATCACACAGCAATCGAAATAAGGCAGTAAAGTCATGTAACGTTTGAGTGAACTAAAGTGGTAGTGGTTAAAGCGGGAATTATAAACCGGTTTTGAAATTCGGGGATGGCTGGACAAACGTGGAATTGTTGGTATAAGCTATAGTGGAAAACGTTAGTAAGTGCAGTGGTCGCAAGGACCAGTAAAACAATAGGCATCGGGCATCACAGCACGGACAGCAAGTTGAGGGAGGAATGATACACTATATGCCTTATGGGTGCCGGAAACTGGCTGCGACGGGTCACGGCATCCAGAAGAGGATGTCAGGGTGTACCAACTGGATAATTGGACGGTCACTAACGAGTAACCGGGCTTGCGAGTTACCAAAGAAAAACGATAAAGGTAAAGTCCGCATGGGGCTATCAGCGTGCGGTCAGAGATGCCAGCGAAATATAGAATATTGATCCAGTATTCGGTGACTAATTGTGGGGGAGCACGTGAAGTAGATGCAAGTGTGTCAACTGTGATAATAAGGCAGACCTTTTGTAAAGGTGATTTCAGTGTCATATGGAAACTCACATGAAGGCGAAAAACTTCACAAGGAATGCAGTGAACATCTGAAGAGCACGAGTTATATCGGGGACGGAAAGGATGGGGACTCACGTGGCTAGAAACTAACGGGCAGCACCATCGTTCAACAGCGGTAAAGGTGGATCTCAAGATAGTCTGGGAGAGTGTCCTGCAGAACCGCCCAGAGATCAAGATCGTCTCCAAAGGAGAACTCCTTCAGTGCATGGACAGCTGGGCGGAACGGAGCAGTTCTTGGTTTTGTTTGTTTTGTGTAAAATCTTTCTTCCTAAATATAGTGGATGGGTCAAAATCGTAAACTTCAGTAATCCCACCGCTGCAACCAATGGTGATATTCCATTCTGGGTGAGCAAGCCTCTTGGTTCACGGTTCAGTTCACGGCAGCAAATAGACCCAATGAGATTGAAATTTGGCACACACTGGTAACTTCCATGATTCAACGCACAACAACGGCCAGCTCGTGCGCGTAGGTAACAAGAACGGACTGTGTTGAATGAATATTTGTTGTGTGTTCTCGGAGGGCATCTTCTCAAAGGAGCGGCACGAATGAAAGTGATGTTTACGAAAACGCGCGCGTACAGTTACGGCAAAATCTCTTCAGTCCAGTTCGATAAAACACGTTCATCAAGAAAACGTGTTTCACACTTCTAAAGGTCATTGGCAATGATTCGATTGGCACCTTTCAATGGATATTTGAAAGACCTGGAATATGATAGAAAGGGGTGTAAATTAGTAAGCACCAATTCAAACTCTACTTGCTCGTTTCCGTTCTGTTACACGAGACTGGTTTTCAATCGCCGCGGTGACCCTCTCCGCTTTAGTTCATTTAAACATTGTCCAAGTTTATTGTTCTATAACTGCAATTATGCTAACCCTGAACTTCAAAATTGTGATAACCTCACAAAGCTGTGTATTGCTGTATTTTTTGATCATGCCTTGTGCACTTGTCTTGGCCACGATCAAGAAATATACCCTTATCAGCCAATTAGAGCGAGGCAAGGCAGCCGGCCCAGACGGGGTTCACTTCACAGTTCTCTTTCCGTCCCGGTCGCTAGCCCACCCGTTCACCAGGTCACTAGCCTCGGCCACTTTCCCTTCTGAATGCCTAAGAGCCGAGGTGGTGCCCATCCACAAGGAAGGCAAGAGGGGAGTTTTACTAACTGCAGGCCCGTTAGCCTGCAGTCGGTGGCAACAAAAGTTCTTGAGGGAATCGGTGGAGACAGAATCACGAGGTATGTTGAATAACACAAGATTATAACAGTAAGCCAGCACGGATTTTGTAAAAGGGAGATGCCGTTTCCTGAACCGCTTGCCAATTCTGGATGGAATAACCGGTATACTGGAAAAAGGAGAGTAAGTGGAATTGTGTTATCTTGATTTCCAGTAGGCCTTCGACTCGGTAAACAGCAGACTGCCGGTGCACAAGGTGCAGAGCATGAGGATTGCGCAAGTAACGATGAACTGAACTGGAGCATGCCTCACTGGTAGGACGTCCCACTTTCGGGTTGAGAATGCAACATCCGGCGCAGCTAGGGTATGCTTTGGGGTGCCGAATGAGTCGGTGTTTGGTTCCTCGTTGCTTTTGGTCTGTATGAATACCAGGTGGACACCCTGGGGTGTCTCAGTTCCATATTCGCGGATGATTTCACGATTGTGGGGAGCCATCTTCAAACTGGATGCGAGAAGTCCTGATTAAAATACGAGAGTGGAACAAAACATGGGGGCTCCCTTTAAGCGGAGGTAATTGTAGACGGCTGCTCCGTGGTGGGGAGCAGGAGAGATCCGGCCCGGGATAATTGAGGTCACAGAGCTCATAAAAGGTCCTAGCTTTGAAGCGCACGAGACCTTTAAGCCCACCAATCAGTGCCTAGAGGCAGCAGTGAATGGTAACAGGTCCATGCTTCAAATGTGTCGGACTCTACAGTCTCGGGTCGCAAAAACAATGTTGACACTTTGCATGACGGATTTACGCTCCCACCTGGAATACTGCCTCCAGGCCGGGGCACCAAAACTAGTCAGGGACAAGCAGCTGTTGGGACCCGTTCAAAGGCAGTTTACTAAGATGATCAATTGGCTGAAGGACAGGACATACAAAGAACGCCTCGAAGAACGCCACCTGTCGTCGCTCAACAGGCGACGTCTAATGGGGGATCCGATGGTTACATTCAAACAACTCCACGAGTTATCCGAAACCGGCAGGCCGTTATTAGTTCTAAGCAGAAGCCCTAACCTCAAGGGACACGAAAACAAATCGATGAAACCCAGGGCCATCAAAAGCGATAGAGCACGTTTGCCCCCTCACTGCGTTGCGAACCTGTGGAACAAACTGCTACCCCAAGTGGCAGCGGCGAATAACATCTGCGTGTTTAAACGACGGCCGGATGACTCCTAGAATGAGGTTTTCCCGGACTATGACTAGCCAAATTGGCATACCCTCAGGTTACACCTCCTTCTCTTTCAATCTTTTTTTCTCTAAGATAGAAGATAATAAAATAAAGTAACCTGCGGCCTTTTTTTATTTATTCAGTTGTCCTAACGGGGGATTCTCGAGGGTAAGCATGACGGCTAGTTGAGGCAGCGAACCCGTTTATCCAACGCGACCATCAATTATTCGAGAGCGAACCTGCTTTTCATTCTTTTCCTTGCAGTCTGCCACTCAACAATCACAAAACTCGGACCACTTGGCAGTCGGAGCACCGTCAGACCATTTCAGCCACTGGCTGCAAGAACCTGCACGTACACTGGCCAAGGCCACATGTCCTTTGACCTGAACTGGTCTGGTCTGATGGACGTCATACTCACCAATAAACGACTTTTTTCTCAACAACTGTGATGGAGTCATATCTTCCAGCTGGATTCCTGGGAGGACTTCCTAGTTACGTTTCCCATCCAAAGTTGCCACAGGCCCAGTGAGGGCTTCTCGGAGCTTGTCGTACGGATTTTGATCCCGGGGTTCGCACTGATTTCCCTGCTTTGCAGAACCATATTGGATGAGATAGCTTAAGGCACTTTACTGTACTTGGTTTGTTGAATAAAAAATGCGAGCTCCCGGGGTAGGGAACTCGAGAATAGCAGCAAAAGCCCTCAGATATTCAGGTACAAAATAAGGTATTTTCCTGTGTGCTCTAAGCTACTCCGAAAAGACTGTTTGGGCATTGAGAAAGAGATGCTGCACGGAGATGAGCTAGCTTGAGATTTCAAAAAATTGTTCGCTCCACCTGATATGCAAATGTGTGGAATAAATGAGAAGGAAAACTAACTGGTTCTACACTGGCGACCAAAAATAAAAGTATGGTTGCTCCTTTAAAGCAACGCAGGCAGTTGGGAGTGCCTAATGGGAACATCCACTAGCAACTTTTATCATACCCCTTGCATCATCATGCCACCTCGGTCCTTAACCAGCGCTCGGAACATCCGGAGTGCTAAAGTGGAGACTCTCAATCTTGCCCAATTCCACCCAGGAATTGACTCCTGCTCGGTCGGCCTAGTCCACGTAGCCAACTTGTCGTCAAATAAATCTAGTTGCTTGAAAGAACATAGCGGAAAATCAAAGTAGGCTCCAACTCGTTCATGAAACCCTACCGAGGAGTTCCTCTCTGTTAACCCTCGTTGAATCAAGGCAAACATGCCCTCACGCGAAGTGGTGTCAGCCGGACTTTTTCTCGAAACCACTGCAACCCAAATCTACGGCAGCATTTCCAACTCCGGAAATGCCGTGGCCTTTATTGTTTCTGACCGCCTATCCCTATAACCGGTCAAGCATAACATGACCAATGCACGCCATATAGCTTTTTACTGGTACCTTTGCTCCGGGCTGCTCTAAAATTCCCAGAGCAATAAAGGTTCCCAACTATTTCAATTTATGGACCACCTAACCCCCAGGAAGTTGAGTGCCAGAAAACTGTTGATGCCCGCTTGTCAGCCGCGCAAGAACATCAAGATATTTTGCGATGAAACCACTTTGAAGGGAAGTATCTCGATGGCTAAAAAAGTAACACTGCTTCACCCATCCACACCGAGGCAACTGGCCCGTTGAAAATCCCTGCTCAGAGCCTCACACGGATAATGCCACTGACAGATCCAGAACCCCCTGCTGTCCACCCTCTCAATGCCAATTCAGACTCGACTAACTCCCAACCATTGGCCCCACCTCTGCGCAGATTCTCCTGTATAGCATCCCCTCCGATAGCTTTCACCTCTAGCTCTGTAAGCCCTCCAACTACTTGCTTTAGACGATACTACCTCAGCAATGACTCCCCACTCCGTGCGCGTAGCCCCGAATCAGAAAAATCGATACTTATTCAGCCCCTAGCCCCAGCTGTACTGATTCTTACTTGTGCACCCAGCTTCTGCTACAAGATACTAGCCACCGCTCTCGTTCTGGTGGCTCTATCCACTACCCATATGGCAAGCACTGTGATCTGCCAAGCCTATGTGTTCCGTGCCGACCTCCGTTGAAACCTCCCGTGAGCACACCAGGAGCCCCAAATAAGTCTGCATCCGGCCAGGGGCTTACTTGCCCACTGAAGCTACCCGAAATCCCAGCCTCAGCTTCCAGGGGTGGTAAGCAGTTCCAATAGTCTCCATCTTAACCTGACGCGGCCTAGACTTGCAAACTCAGTAGCTGTCCTCTCTGTTCTCGTGCCACTCACCCGCTTCGTGCTTCCGTTCCTTAACTCGGCTCACTCTCCTCCCTTGTGACAATTTGCAGAATGAAAGCCACCCATCAGCCCATCCAACAAACATCCCTTCTTTCCTACCTGACCTCAATCTCGCTTTAAGCAGTCCCAGTGTGCCCAAGCTGTCAGCACCAATTTCTAGCCAGTTCCCGCCTTCCACCAAACCGTCATATGAATATCATGTCAATAATTCCCGGTTGGGACCTGTGCCCCGCCTCTTCTTTCTAGGTATGACTCCCATTCACATAACGGATCATATAATCTTCGTGTGTCTGCAACTTTTTCCCATAAATCAGCTCCTATTTTAACCCCCAACTCCTACCATTGAAAATTATCTCGCCTGCAACCCTTCACCCCCTGCCCCGAAACCCCATACTGGTTCCGTCTAACAGCAACATTATACGCTGCCCAGAAACCAGTTTTTCCTGCCCAGTGTCCAGCACACTCGTGATCCTATCGCTAATCACCCTGCAGTTGATATCAACAGCCTTGATCAAACCTAGTATATTGATCACCGCAAAGATCGGTGGAGCCTCATGCCAAAGTTTTGATTATTTATGGCCCCTTTACTACGTCGCCCACTCTTCCACTTCTGATGACACTTCGTCTTCATCGAGACACACGTCCTGTCGCCATGGCAGCAACAATGACCACGCACCTGCCATCAGTGCTTTGCGCAACCCGAAACTGAATTCTTTTCTGCCAGTCCTCGTCAGCGCCCGATCAAACTTTAAGTAAGTATCGCATTTGCGGTCCTTGGCATCCCCGACAAACCCTGACGAAATACAAGCAACCGAATCCAGAATTACCAAAAACACCTCACTGGACCTCGTTTGCATAGCTGGGTATCAGCGATTTCCAAACACTCGTCCGCCTAGACTTGGTTGTGACTGCTCTGTCACCCTCAGATGCACCCCACACTCCAATGTTACCGGTCACCCGTCCCCCCCCCCCCGAAGAAGATAAAACATGGTTACCTATTCGCGCCTTCGACCAAAACCTCTCTGGCTTTCTCTGCACCCATCCGGGCGTGTGCCTCTTCAAAATAGACTCTATCACGGATATCTCTATCTCTGCTCCTGAGTAACCCGCCAGTGCAAGGTTAGTGCCGGTGACCTTAATCATCCCCCAATCTGTTGGTCTTTTCACACCAGCCCTCCCGCCCTCCTTGCCTTCCAATCCTGTGTCTGTCTCTTTAGGTGGACTCAACATTTTGCCCGTCTAAAAAGGGTAAATGACTTCCTAGACCAAGTATCTACATCAATATCCCTAATGTCACCACTCGGAACACTGACCAGTTCCCAGGTGGTGACCACAGCTTTGTTTTGTGCGAGTCCTTTTGCTTAGGCCGTCCTTATTGGAATAAGTTCCTTCATCTGACCCGACGTCCTACCGTCCATTCGACTGGCCTCTGTTTCCAATGATAATCCGTTCCCCTAACTGGGATACCTTTTTTCCTCCTTTGATTATCTCTTCCTTATCACCTCAGTCTAAAGCAGCCTCTTACCCACTTGAATGCCGGTAATCCATGATCTGATCAACGCCCTAAGTCTCGCAATTCCCACCAGTCGCTTTTGCAGCGTAAGCTGGCCAGGCAACTACTTACGTTTGCTAGATTACGCAAACTCACAATTCCTCTGCGCATCATTCAGTTCCAGTTGGAGCCGTGCCGTAAGGCTGAACTGTATCTAAAAAGAAAAGAGGCCCTCGCTTTTTGTGCAACCTAACAAAACCGGCTACTTTCCACACAAGCCTGGCATGTGATCAAACCCTTCCACCTCTGCCCCACCCAGATCACTCATCTACAGCTTGTCCATTGCTAATGTCCCAACATCTATCTCTGAGGTCCTTAATGATCACTCACTTTCCCCAGCACTTGAAATGCTGTCCCTCCTCCTCCCAATTTCCCCACCACTTCAGCCTCTCTTTGATCCATTTCCTTCGCTCATCCGGACGTCCACAAATTAGCCCCCTTATTAAGCCTATCCTAAAACCGAGTCCAGATGGTCTTCCACCAACCTTCCTCTCTTTTGGCGGCTCCGATCAATCTTTGCTGCTAGTCGTTATGTACGCATTCTCCATCCTTTGCGGCTTCGTACACCCTTCAGTAGAAAACCTCTGTTACCACTCAGTGCTTCGAAAGGGGCGCGCAACACGACCTGGATAACTATCAGTCCATTGACCAAACCCCCGGTAGTCAGCAAAATCACTGAAAGAATTGTCAAGAAAGCTTTATCCAGTATCTCTTATCCAACAATCTGCTACAGCCCGTGGCATGCAAATGAAGCCGGCAACTCTGCAATTATCCTATATCTTGATATGTCTGGGGGTTTGACTGTGTTTCCTATATCCACCTGATAGCCAAAGTCCGACCTCTTGGTGTAGCGGATCATCAATTCTCTTGTCTCTTCTCAAATCTCCCTCAGATCACAAGCTGTATTGGCTAACGCCCACTTATCTTCTTCCAAACCAATTACTGGCAGCGTCATCCTAAGCAGTGACTCAGGCCAATCACTATTCCTCATTTTCATCAAAGACATTACCTTGTATACTTGACACGGCACTCCAATCCTCCTTGCCGATTATATAAAGATGGTGTACTCTTTTCACCCTTATGACTGTAAAGGTGATCCTGATTGTGATTGATTCGTGGCCCAAACAATGAACCTCAAGTTCAGAACACGATAATTTTACTGACTTTACGGTAATGAGAGAACACATTATACGCACAAATTTACGTACAAACCTGAGCTGTACGGCCACAACGTCTGACGAGGGGAACCAAAGTTGGGCAAAGGTCGCTGTCAGATACCACTGTCAAGGAAGTTGGATTTCAAGCCATAGTCATGCCACGACACATGGGCAAAAAGCAAGCAAATGTTCAAATGTTGTCTTCAGTGCGTGCTGAACATGTTCGAGGATTGGTAAAATAAAAAGCATAGTCTCATAGATATATGTGACAAAGATTGAGGAGGATCTCCACATACCTACGTCACAATGACCTATTCTTAACCATTTGTAATATAATGGGCTAGATAATCTCTCTCTAAACCTGGTACACTTCGTAGTTCATGGAAATCCTCGTAGAAGAAAGCTTCTTCCTACTCTGCAAATGCACTAAATTACCCAGTCTAGTTAACCTACACCTCCTTCCCATCCTCATACACCCCGCTGTTATCGATCGTGAGATCCACTACTTCTAAGCTTTCAACTTTTCGGAACAGGCATATTAGCGATTCTCTAAGGCTAAGCAAACCTTAGGCCTGAGACATCAGTGCATCCTGTCACCCACCAGTCGCATTTTCATGTACCTCCCACAAACACGATCACTCGTAGAATACCGCCCAGTCACCCCCAGCCACTGGCTACTTTCCCTTATCGCACCTCTTGAGAACGTTTAGCTTGCCTTCACCAAGAAGCCCTTGAGCGCACTCGCACGCCTGAGGTACCGCCATTGCGGTGGGCTCCTACAAATTGAGCCTCTGTGACGTTGTCACACAGGGCAAATCTAGCCCTCCCCTCTAGGCTGATCCACAACTAAGTCTACACTTTCCGTCATATCTCATTCGACGCCACCTGCTCCTACAATCTAAATCATTGCGTCTCTTCTGTCCACAGGCCTCATTGTATTCGCTTTTTGAGGTCCCGATTCTTCCTGCCAAGTTATTCGAAGGTCTTTAGCAAGTTTCCCTCAATAAACGCAGTGCCTTTCTAATATGCGCATCTGGGGGTGCACCTCTAATCTACCTTACTGTCCCCAAAGCTATACTTCTAGCCGATGAGTGCGCTTCCACCAATCTGGCTTTCGAACGAGGCCTCATGCCCCAACAGTATTACCCCTGCAGCACAGGCCGATACCTACAGTCCATGCTTAACCCTTTTCTTGTCCCCAGTGCCACGAACCGCAATCATTCAGATCCTCGATCTGCGGTAGGCTTGTCGCTCGTTTTTGGCGCGATGACCCTACTCCTAAACTACATTCTTTCGTCTGCCCATCCCGGCTCTACATATCTGTTTTCATCTTGCGCTTTTAAGTTGACCCAATCACAGTTCTGCATTGCACATACCCATGCTCACAGAACAGGCTGTAACCACCCACACTTCTAACTATTGCCCATTTGGTCCTGGAGATCCACTGCATCGACAAGCTCTCGTTTCGCCTTTTTTACGCTTTTCTCTGTGTTGCCCGTTAATTCTCAGCAGAAGCTTTCCCTGGCTGCGTTTTCTATTTCATTTTTCTTTCCAGTGTTCCTTGAAGACGGTCAACCGCTTCAGGCACAATACTGATCACATTTCTGGCAATTGCCTCCGGATAATAGTTCTGTATGGCCGTCTACCAATCGCTGTTTCCGTTGAAATCGCAGCCTAAGATCTGTCACAACTTGCTTGACCGATCTTGGATCATATTTTCCTAATGCGGTTAGTCTGCCGCCCCTGAAAATTCACCAGTGACCTTTCGTGCCCATTCCAAAGGAGCCTGGCGAAGTCCGATCCAAGGCTTCGGCCCGCGCATACCAGGCGAGTAACCCGTCTGCAAGGAAGGTCGAGCGCAATAAGGCCAGTGGATCACACCTATATTCTTTTTCTGGGCGATTTTCAGGTGGAGTGGTCAGCGCACGGTCAGCTCCATCCACCGACACCGGTTGCATGCTACACGCTACAGCTCAGCCCGAACTGCAGCACCCAATTCTGTCGGCTGCAGATATGGGGCCTCCACCATTCTTTTTCTGCCAAGTTATGCTTACCCATAGTTCATGCTATCAACCCTGTCGCTCCCTATTTTCGTCGTTCTGCTACTGCATGCACACCCTCACATTTAAACCTTGCTAATATAGCTTTCCACGACGAGAGATCCAAGAGTGTGGCGTCACTATCGCCTTTTCCGCTCTACCCTGCCCATGCCCGCCAATGTCTCGTTTTCCTTCCATGTCTCCCTTGCAGACTCCAAATGTCTATCCTCTTCTTACCGCTGTAAGCTCAAACGGCTCTCCTATCACCATTTATGCCTCTCCGCCCACCGTTTCGTTACTTGCTTCCTAGTCCTCCCTTCTTATATCTCACCCTTACCCACGACTTATCCCCTTGTTAGAAATCGCCGTTTCCACTTTTTCAACTTTTACAGCCGTATTTTTTACCCATTTAATCCCACCATATATTCCTTGCTGGACTCCGAAATTCTCCTGTAGGCTTCTCCATTATGGAATGTCTTGACTGAGATCTTTGAGCTCACTCCACTTGTGCGATTGCCTACAGGCAAATAGCTCTCCATTCCTATTTTCCCGACACCGCTGCGCAGGTATTTCTCGTGACTTTTGTTTCATCACGGGTGTACCTCCCTATGTGCTTGCCTCCTCTTGACCTTCATCGTGTGTTGTTTGTAATAAAACGATCTGATTAGTCATCTCTTACCTGTTTCTCTCGGCCATTTCTCCCAGCTCATGTTTCGTATATCCCTCGCCACAGGCAGCCTTGTATGCTTTTCGGTTAGGTGTGATTTCACACGTTCTACCTCAGGTAAAGACGACAATGCATCATGATTCTTATGTACATTTATAAATCATACGGAATGCCCTTATATAATGTCTTCGATCCATCTTTTACTCATTCCTCTTCAACGTTGCTTGTCATTACATCTGCTGCACCTTTGCACCGCAGTCCGTCTCAGTTCCCATCGGTCTTTATCCGTCAAAGTTCCACACTGTCCTGACCACTTCGTTATTATATTGACTCTGCGTTCCCTAGCCGTCTTCGTCGCCACTATCTTCTCACTGCGTAGCTTACATCGATTTACTAACGCGTTTTTGCCTTTTCGACCCGTTGTCAAACGACTCACCTGCACTGATCTGATTAGTAGATTCACTCCCGCCTGTTTCCTTTGATCAATGTTTTACTTTCCCTTGATTATGATCTGTTCTTTACAGCCGTCATTAGGTCCATGCTCACAGGTATTTTCATCCTCTCTCTTGGTCCACCATGTTTACCTGCCGTGAAGAAATTTCATCACGTTGTTCCCAAGTAATTCCCTATCACCTGATCTACCATCCTGTTTCTTTCGGTCGCTGATATTCCCGTGTTATATCACTGCATTGCTCTTTGCTCCTGCTTTTTTTCTACATATATGTATGAAATTAAAACAATTTATCATTCATCGTCTCTCGCTGTCACAGTTTTTCTAAACTGATTTTAAGTTTCCATCACTCCAGACCCTCAGCTTTGGCTAGCTCAAGTTCGATCCATCAGATCCACTATCTGACCTTGACTTTCAAATTTATCAGGAATACGTTTTGAATCCACCCATTCTGCTCATTCATTTGAATTACCCCATTGTTCATTTTACGCAGAGAAATATCACGCTTTTACCTCCCTTAAATTACTCCGAAATCTACCTATCCTACATTTTCCGCGCATTTTTCTACATTTCCACGAAATGTCCGTCCTTATTATCGGTAGTGGAAATTTTTCCGTATACCTGACAAGCTTCAGGCTTCTCCGAAGTAGAACATCAGTCATATTGTTGTTATTATCATTATATACCCGAGAAAATTCTCGATAATTTCAGATAGAATATATGACCGTAGAAGCAGAAAAAACTACAGATTAACTGACCTGGCTAGGTCACCTTGGTGGAATTATTTAAAGAAAACGATGAATGGAAGGGGCTCAGCAGGTTCAGAGGGCGCTCTTTCTCAGTTCCGCGATCACTTTTGTCAAGGAAGTCAACGGGCAAGGACCGCGGCGCGCCAACAGTTTGTGTTTTTACTTAGCCTGAGTAAAGGGATCGAAAGCTGACTTGCTCTGAAGAAGCGTGTCGGAAGTATCACTTGCGGTTGCCGCTTGCACAAAGCTTACAGTCAAATAAGTGATGGACAGGCCGTGATCGGCTGATCACTACGGGGCTGGAATAGATGACTTAACAGCTTCCCAGAACGAGTCTGATGTGGGTCTCACAGGAAAGAGTTTGCTTTTTGAAAGTGACATCAACAGAGCAGGCCTAATGGCGATCTCATCTTGGCAGTTTGAGTATTTGTGTATCCTCTGTGAGTGAGAGTGTCTCAGTACAGCGAATCTCAATTACTTACCAACTAAATGCTCTAAGTTACTTGACCTTCAACGTTGAATTAACCTGGGGTGATATAACTCGCGAAGACGATAATATCGCTTTTCCACCGGATAAAGTATTGATGATAATGTTGATGGTGATATATTCCCTGACCAGGACCAAGACACTTTTGTAAGGCATGGTCAGTCAGTACAGCAATGCAGAGCAGCGTGAAATATTTCCAGGTTTTGAAAGTACGGCTCACACATGTTAGTAACGGTAGGGTCAAGCTGGACAGAGTTTGAGTGAACTTGAGTGGCACCCGTCAGGGCAGTGAATAGAGATCAGTTTCCATTTGGGAACAGGGGCTTTGTGGAGGTTTTTGACACTGCTAAAGAGGCGTTAGTAGAATGCGCGGAAGACGCAGTACATATGAGAATGGTGTAAAAATGTTATTCTGTAGAGATCAGAGAAAATTCGAGGTGTAATAAAAACACTTGGAAGCACTTGCTGAATATCCGAAGAGTCCATGTCCAAAACAGTAGAGAGAGCTTCACCATTGAACAACCAGTCACGGTAGAGAAGACAATCAGCGTGGGGTGATCAAGGTACAAGCAGTGATACCAGCGGCTCATAGAGAGCGTGATGTCATACGGAAAATTTCTAGACCAGGGGGACCGTGGTTTGAAATACCTAATCGAAAAAGGAGCCTCTAGAACAATTGCCAGTGAGTCAGAAAAGTTCATCATGATTGTTCGCTTAAGGTAATTACATGGCCATACAGAAGGAAAGAAGCTCCACTGGAAAGTTGACAGGAAGATAAATAATTCGCAAAAAAAATTTGTTTTTGCAGCAGCACGAATGGTAGTCGGAGGCTTAGCTGGATAATTCAAAATGAAGTCGTTGAAGAAACGGACAGCTGAAATTAAAAGATGAGGTAAACGAGTTGAAGCAAGCGTGAAGAGATCATAAGGTGGGACGAACCAGGAAGCGAAGGGTTGTTGCAGTGACTTGCAGCCATTCAAACTTGAGGAGGCTACAGATGCAATTTGTTTGTGGAAAAAAAAACGTTTCTGTCATTACATTTAGGAATTATGCAGCGGCTTTTCAATCAGAAGCGAGAGTCTGATATTTTATCTCATGATGTCCATGTCTGCCACTGACGGCAAGTCGCTAACTGAGGCCTGAGTAGGGACGGGGTCACCAGACAGGACTGAAGGTTCAAGGGAAAAATGTTTACGGTAGCAGGCACTAGTTAACAAAGAGAGGGGTTGCAGGTTGAGAATGGAACGACAGTGGTTGGATTCCTGTCATTGTTTTAGTACCACAGTGCAGTTGGGGGGAAACCCTTTAGAGGGCATATGGGAGTGATTACTGAGACAGTACGTGAAGTCATTTAGTACCGGGGAATTGCCAGGCGGTCCGATGGAGTTATTGCAGTGGCTTGTCACCCGGATAGTATGACTGTGATCACCGCTAGAGGCTCCGCATAGCATCTGCCAGAGGGAACATTATTTTAAGCCATGGCCGTCCAAACTGAAAAGTAGTCCGGTCTGATCGGTCAGTCTGTCAGATGCATATGGTTATCCTGGAAAACTCCTAATTGTCCGGTGTTACCCAGGTAACCAGCGTATTTTGAAAGAGATTGGGGATGTGGCAGTCTGGAGGATGTTTCGGCTGAGGGTTGTGGTTGAAGTTTTAGTAGAAGTGAAACAATCACAACTAAGTCGGATGTACAAATCAGGGCCCATAAAATATGGAGAGGCCATCAGTCTGGAAGCGGCTCCATCTGTGGATTTTGATAGCCAGAGGAGGTAAAGTTGATGTGGGAGAACAAGTTTCAGGTGTATGAATTTACGGCAGTGGAGAAATAGACAAGCTTTCCCCAGGTCGTGGAGACCGACATGTCATATCGTCGTGTTTGACTGGTGGAGTCTGCTACGCAGGGAAATTTTGGTTCTCTTATTTTGCCAAGATTCCTACTTTTTCCCGAAGAAGAACTTAGGTGGTCGTCTAGCCGTATACCTATGAACGTGGAGGAGTAGACTAACTGATAGATGAGACGATCGCCAGGCTAGGAGATGGCATGATATAGAGTCTGCGAGGACTGCGCCGGACACCGTGGCAATCTGGGCTCCTGCCTACTGATATGCATAGGCATTATATATGAGTTTCGTTTTGCCCTGATCGTGGGCCACTAGAGTCATCTGTGGGTGGTTCGCATCTTCGAGGTAGGTGGTCCAGAAGCTTCACAACTTGTGCGGCCTAAAGGCCTTTGGACGATGAAGTCTAAGGCTGCCACGTAGGGTGCCGATGCTGACACTTCAGAAGCTCTCTGAGGAAACAAGATAGGCTCGTGGGAACCCAGATAGGTCGTAGATGTTTTTGAGTAGCAAGCAACTTACAAGCGGTTATCCAGGGTTGACTTTAGAAAGGTTCACACACCGTATTATTCTTGAACTTAAACAAGTGCCGGTGAAAGTCAGTCCAAGTATCGACAAGAAACGTTACCAACACTGCTGGCTTTACATAGCTACACCTCGGAGAGCATGCATAGACAGTGGATTAGAGCATCAGCAAGCTGGTCGAAATTTGAGTGAGGAATCCAGAGGGGTTTAAACTGGGAGAGGCTTGGTTACTTCCTGTGTGAAGAGCTCATCCGGCAAGCTGTCACCCTACACTCGTTCAGCAAAAGTGCGGAGTGCTTGGCTCCAAAGCTCATTTGCTTTGGGTGGCATAACATAAGCAGGGTCGGGTCGTGGCTTTAACGTAGCATGGAGCATGAATCCGACGCCTTCGAAGCAAGAAGTATTTTTGTACCTTGATGGTTTTTGTCAAGGGAGCACGAGAGCATGCTCATCTCAAATGAAGTACTTGCAATTTCTCCTCCTCCCGTCATCATTTACGCGTGACACATGGAGTCCACCACTGCTGGGGTTGACTGTTTCTTCCCGTATAATAAGTTCACCGCAGACTTGTTGCCACTTCCCCTATAATGGTGGTGCGTCCTTAGGCTGATGAAGAGAGAGAGTGTGGGGAAAACACACAGGGAAATCTTCCGACACTCTCGGAATAGACAGCTGACCCCTCGCTTCCGGCAAGGCCGGAGGCCGGTGACTTTCAAATTTTGTGCAAACCTGCTGTTGTAAGCTCGAACTGTGGTGAAACAGGTAAGACCCATGGGTGGTTAGTCGTTTGGATTTCCAAGCGTAAAGGGTTATGAATGGGCCAATTATAGGAGGGTGCTTTGGCTTTTGGTGGAGACGTGATCTCTGTTCGGCTGTTGCTAAAATATTTCAGTCCAATTGCAGAGACAGGAGTGGAGCAATGTGTGAATAATTTGACTCAGGGTGACGACTAGGTGAAGTTTCAGGAGCCTGACAAGTGCTTTTAAGTTTGAAGAGGCAGAGGTGAGGCTTGATCTAATATAGTAATAATAGTGATAATAATATTTTATTTCGGAGAAGCTCGAAGCATGGTGGAAGCATAACCAAATTTTTGCATGGGATCAAACGGGCGGAAAAATTAGTGGAAACTTAAAAGTATGCAAGAAAAAAGTTCGGTACTTGGGTCAGGAAGGGAGATGAGAGGGCTGACGAATGTATGCACAGCAAGGAACGATGAAATGAGTTTAAGTGAATCCAAGAATTGATTCAACTAGGTGATCGGTGGACTTTAAGGCCAATGTGAAATGGAGGACCTGGATGTGCCGAATGAGAGTGAACGGGACCTGAGAGTTCCACGTGAGGAAGACGACGAAGAGAAAAGGAAAAAAGGGATGTCCAGTAAGGGATTAGACAGACATGAAGTATGCTACACAGCAACTTATGGGCGGCTCCCGTTTGAAAACAAGAAGCTAGCTTTGCAGAAAGTAAAGAGTGGGTTACGCGGCAACAATGGCTTTAGGCGATCGAAAAAACGGTGGACGTGAGATACAGATATAGACGAAATGGAAGCGTGTCATCAGGGGCAGCGGGATGGACGCAAGAGAAATGACTGGCAAAGAACTGGAGGATGCTGTGAAAATACATGTATATGTGTAAACGTGCGCACGTTAACGTATGTATAGGACGAGCAGGAGCAAGGAGGAATGAAGTGATAGAACAGGGGAGTGGCAGTGCTTGGAACAGGCCAGTATGGTAAAACCAAGTGATACAGGATTCAGTTGGGGAATCTTCGATAAATTTGTTTGAGACAGGTGAGCCAGAATGATCAAAAGGGAAAAAGAAGCAACTATGAAAGTACAGGTGTTTCGCCTGTGGGCAGAAGTTGATAAATGGTGAGCTATGAAGGAAATGACCGGAGAAAAAGGGAACGAATAAATTTAAAAATCTGAATGAAAAAGGTGTGTTATGTGATAAGGGTCGAAAAAGAGAGATTTGTATCAAACGAACGTGAGTCATGGAGCAAGAAGTTGATGGCTGTAACAAGGGCTGGAGAAAGCAGAATGCGTGAAAAAACAGATTGGTCGGAGTAGTGTAAAATACCAGCTTTGGAAGGTAACTTGGTTGTAAAACGAACCGTGATGCAAAGGTGCAGCAGTTGTTACAGCGAATAACGTAACAGAGAATTGAGTTATGAGATGGAAGTACAAAAAGGTCACGACAGAATGGCAGCTAGTGAGTTATGTGACCAACGAGCTTTGTGAGTATAGGGAGGCACCAAGTAAATAGAAATAAGGAACCGACAAGTGTGACATGGGTGGAGAACGGAATATTGCTTGAATATAGTAAAATGGATAGGGCGATAGTGACATCGTATAGTGAGGGCTGTCGTGGTGAAAAATGATGGGAAAAAGGAGAGAACGGGTGGATTTGCATACACAGGTAGGAAAACAAATAGGGAAGCGGTAAGATTGACAACATGAGCGATAGACCAGCGAACCTAGGCGGAACAAGAATAGTAGAAGCGTATGATCTGCAACAGATGGTATCGGGTGTAGTGGAGCGTAGGGGGTTACAGCTTGCGGTCCGCAACTGGTGCCGTGGGTGGAGCTGACCGCGTGCTGACACCGAATCTGAAAACATTTCACGAAGGGAACACAGGAGGTCTGATCCGCCAGTCCCACTGTGCTTGCATATCGTTGCAGACGGCTTGCAAGCCCTGTGTGGATTTTGAGCATACGCAAAAAGGCACATATATATATGTGCAAGATTCGGACGCAAACGTATATGGTTCATTGTGGCTTGGCAATTTAGACATGCCCCATAAGCTCGATTTGCGTTTGTGCTAGTGCGAGTCATTCTATTGCAGATGATACCTCACGGATTCTCATAATTATTGCTCTAAATTGTATTGGTGTGCAATACGATCGCAGCAAGTCAGGGGGCTTACTCCAGTGGCCATAAAAAGTAACCGAGAAATATCTAGACCTTTTGAAGGTAGGGATGTTGAGTTTACAGTGGTGAATTGCTTTTGGGGGAGGTAATGGAGATTTCCACCAGGAAAACCGAGTGGGTTCTCAGGTGAGTGAGATTTTTCGTGAAAGATTTCGAACAGAAATGAGAGATTGAGCTTGGGAAGACATGCACACTGAGGTTCAGGCCGGAGTTGTTCGCACCTGGATCTGCAGCCTAAGTTGAACCAGGAGCCCAGTAGTGTTTTGGTGAAGAAGAGTTGCAACGTTTTATATTTACCCGGTAAACCTCCATCACCAAGGTGAAGGCCAGAGGGCAGTATCCCGACAACGACCTAGCGTGAGCTTTGAACATCAGGAGTTTGGTCTCCTGGGTACGGTTTGTTCTGATGATGGGTGCAATCGTCCTTCTTGCCCTGCCAATTTGGGTCACTGCTTGTTCGTAAAAGTCAAACGAACGGGATTAATGCAGGCTCAGTTCTCTTACCGCGTGGGTAGTGGGAATCGGCGGACCGCTTACTGTAACAGAGCCAGGTGGGACATAGGACTGCTAGGACGAACGAGCGCTCTAAGCTTCCAAAACTTCATCAGCCATTGGGTACACAACTCACCAGGGACTTCAGGGCTGACGGAATACCACTTAGAGCTGAGCGCAGGGCATTTGCCGAAAAAATGTGAGGACCCAAGCAGCACAATATCAAACACGGTTGAGCTAACGCTGGGCCAAGACAACTCCTGCCATATGCCCTGGAAGCTTGCAAAGAACTTCATGAATTTCCTAAGGAATATAATATAAGGTACTCTATGGTATCTAATAACGTGAAGCTCTATTACAAATCGGCACATCCGGTTCTCGCAAATCGAGCAACGAGTGGCCAATTCAAACGAATCCCAAAAACCAAAACAAGATTGATTCGTAGTTCTAACGGCAATAAATTGACATTCACAAAGGGTACTAATATATACAAACCTCAAGTATGCGGCCAAATAGGCTTCACAGTAAAACCCAAAGTTTCAAGGCCCTGTGGCTCAAGCACGACGGTCAGAAGCGGTTCAAGGCCAAATTCAAATGTCTCACATGGATAAACAAACGTAAAAGTGTGGTATATGGGCGAGATTTTCAAGGTTATGTTAAATATAGTCAAATTCACAAAGCACGTAGACCATTTGGAAGGATCTTTAGTAATTGTTTCTCACGCCTACTAGATAAACATGCACGCGTTGGAGACGTGAATCAGCAGCTGGAAATTTCGGTAACCGTTCAACACAAATTAAAACTCTAGATATTACTCCGATCTAGTTAAGAGATTATCTGATGCTTTCGTTTTTTATTGGTTATGGTGCTTTCGATACATAAATTATCAGATGGTATTCCGTTTTTTGGAAGCAGTTTTCAATCAAACTATTTTTGCAACCCGCCTAAGAAAAAGTTTCGTTTTCCAACTCTTCTTTAGGTGCCACTGTCCCACATTTGTGCGTGATATTTCACACCCGGTGACCACATAACACGAGAATAGTGAACGTCTTTCAAAACTTCGGAATGAAGCAGTCCCCGAATAGCAAGTTTTTACGAGTTTTCAGTATGCTCTTTTCATAATAAACTTAGTGATTTTCACAGGGGGGTTTTCTAGTCAGCGATAAATTAGTGGTGTTGGCCGGAAGGATGAATACTGGCAACTTAACTAAGAAGCGGGCAGTTGAGATGAATTAGAAAAAGACGGCGCACTCATTTTCAGCGATGTTTTTGAACGTTATCGCTAACCGAACGCGCTCTCAATGAGATGCGGGTAGCGCTACCCGATATGACCCTTTAGCTGGCCTAACGCTAGCCAGTCAGCGATAAACTGAGCATGTGCCTACGGTTGTCGTGTTGTAAGGTTGGTTAGACTTTACGTACGTTCGCTAGTCCTTCTCAACACACTTGCACCACCTGTTCGTTACATTGGTACTCTGCAATAAACCATCACAATCACCACGACATTGTTTCCCACAACCCATGAGAAGGAGAACGCTATAGGTAGGGAGAGAGTGGTTAGTGTACATTAGAGAAACGTGCGTGTAGCGTGCACGGGCAACGTTCAAGTGGCCACCGCGCTCGGTGGCGCGAGTTCACATAAACACTGATGTGTGTTAAACAAATAATCAGGGTTGAATGCCACTACATTGTCGCGGATGGACAGCCAGTGACTTGCGTTTATGCAATGTGCACACGCAAAAGTTGCACTCATTCTCTGCTCCATGTGCAGTTTTGCAAAGACTATTGGTTGAAGGCTGTCGCACACTTTTCGGTGGACACGTAGACATCAGCATTTTTGTCTTCGGGAAGTTGTTTTCTTGAAAACTGCGAGCAAAACGCGTTGGTGACATCCGCCACCAGTAACCAAGATGCAAGTGACAAACTTGGTTCGTCAAACTGCAGCACTCATCAAAATGGAGTGTTATCCTTATCAGGAAGATTTCTCTAGCTGACGTTCACGAAGTCCGTGTGTCATTGCCTTTGACTACACACACGTTATTGATCAAAAGTTGTGCAGAAGGATTAGAAAGGGGAGTTTGAGGGATTTTTTCCAGTATTTTGACATAAAATTGACGTTAACGGCCAGCTCCGGCAATGATAACACGCTAGACTTGGTGGTCCGTGAAAACAAGCAAACAGTAGTGGTCTAGTTAGGAAACAACTTATTGCTCTGATTCCGTGAAAGTACATCAGTTCCACTATGCTCAACACAATCAAATAAACAATAACAGTCCCCCTCATTTCGTATGCCTTTCAAACATAACAAACTTTTGAAATTCTAATAAACCATGTTCGTTGTGCATACCGAAGTCTAACCATTTTATTCTATCGCTTGTTGATCGCATTTCTCCTTTTTTCCAGATGAAATGGACAAAAACAAACGAATCGCGAGTGTAAAGGTCCATGAGAATGCATTATTATTGTGTTTATCTATCAAAATAAATTATCCACTCCCATTAAATTTTTACTATTTTCGACTTCAACTTTGCAGAGCTAACTGGACGAATGACCTACGGAAGCAATGGGGACATCCACCAATGTTATGCCTGCATTCCAAGTACATGCCAATATTAGGTGCACATTTTCCTTAGTATGTAGTTAGTGCATAGATCTGTAACGTACTACTCTGTCTATATGGTACACTAAATTACTGTCAACAATATCTGTGACGACACTAGCCAACGAAAATGGGCGGAGGAGCGTGCTGTGGTACAGAACAAGCCAAAAGGTGTGTACGTTAGAAATTGAAACGGAACAAAAGGTGTGACCAAAACTCACAGTTGTCCGCCCTTTTTGTGATCAGGAAATGAGCGCCAAAGAGCCAATATCCACCAATATCTTCAGTTCAGTTGGGTCTGACAGCCATTCGTTGAACAAATTAGGATGGTATTGAGAGAAAGTGCCAAGAGACGACGTGGAATCTTCTGAAATGCTTTGCTTCGCACGGTTAGTTCCGACCAATATAATTCCGTACACTCCAAATCAGAAGATGAGACCTCGCCGGAATGGAAGATTTTTTGACAGCCTTTTTGTATTGCGCGGTGGTAATGTTCAAAAGAATGTGTGTTTTACATAAAAACGTCGGTACAACAAAGTGGTTGCACCAAGGGACCTTAAGAATCACGGAAAAAGTCGGCAATGTACAGGTATCTGCAGATATCAAGCCTGGCGGGATTGCGTTACCTGAAAATAAAAACTGATTTTTGGGTTTGTTGTTTGTACGTACATCTTGGTTGGGAAGGGCTTCAGCAGTAAATTTTCATTTTTTCCTTTACCTGGCCACTCAAGAGTACAATAACGGGCCAATCAACAGGCCAACACGAGTACCTTCCAGGTTACAAATGTGAAGCAAAACGTGGTGATTGGTTTCCTTCGAAGTTTTAGTCAAAAACATTCTGTCCCAAGGAACATCTTATGACAAAAGGTGTTTGGTAAGCTAAAACCGTAGCTCTATTTCACTTAAGGGAGATTCGACAGTAATTGTTATTCCAGGTAGTCACAGGTGTCGGTTTTGTTTTTAAATTTTATTCGAAATCAGTTTGGTACGCAGTTAAGATGCTTAACTCATTAACTTGTCACTTGTTCTTTCGGTCAGTAATTCATGGATGTCGCATGAAGAGGGAACGTTTCTTCTGCGGGCAGTGATCAAAACTAAACTACCATCCACTGATTCACCACTAAACAGGCGAATGAACCGCCGTTTCACTGGAACGGTTAGCAACAATCGGAACACCCGGATCCGATGTGATTCTGAAGAATGACCCTTTCCCTCTGTCCTCCTTTCTCACTCACTGGATCAAGGCCGTATCAGATTGAAAAGCGTGTTCGTCAGTGGGCACTGAGTGATCCCGAGTCCACAGACAGTCATAGACTTTCCAGAGATGTGAGTTTCATTCAGTATCATCCAAGGAAGACCATGCATGGACATGAATTTGTCAATAAAGAACAAGGAGTCGACCCGACAATTTTGTGAACAGAAGGCTTCTCGGTACTGAACAATGACGGAACGGGAATGTTTTCCGTGGGTGTGCAGTGTCATATGACCCTATCAATGATAAGATGAAATAAGGTAATCTCCAATCCTGGGCACACAGTGAGGTGAACAGGAATGAGAAACTTCTGAGGTACATACCTACCCAGCCGCCATGGATGTTGGTGAAAAAATATCACGCATCTTTTACACAAGTTGCTAGTATTTGTGCCTTCGTCTGTTTCATGGCATTTCTGTCTCCGGGTTTCTGGTATTTACTGAACCTTTTACCAATATATATTTATCTCCCTTCTATTATTTCAAACAGGTGATTTGGACGACATCTGGTACAGTGGTTCAGTCGAAACACGTGTATTCCGGGAACAAACAGCTGCAAGATAGGAACAGGATTTTGGAGCCCCCTTTTTTGACTGAACCTGATAACTTTCAGGCCAGTAAATGTTCAGTTAGAAAAACAACTCAATGGTGGATATTTTCCTTTAAGTTTAATAGGGTAGAAATAAATGGAACTCGTATGAATGCTGTAAGTTATTTTAAAACTTCTCCTTTGTTCAAACTGGAAGTTACTGTAGATAGAATAGAAGGTTTTCACTGAGTAATCTGTAACAACGGGGCAGGGTTATTGGATATTCCTTTGCCAAACTGCGGGTCACAAACGTCGCGTTACGTGCATCGATGATTCATTTTTCCATCTTTCACTTTTGAACAAACAACGGTTGCTGAATATTCATGGATTGGTACCAAGAATCTACAAAAATAATGAAGCACTTCAACAGTAAGAAGGGAATTTAGTCTGCTTTTGGCCATCTGCTATATCTAGCACACATAAATCTGTAGAAAACCATGAGATCCAGGCGTGCTCTCAAAGATAACTGTTAATAACTTCAGTGAAACGGTAGTTCATTCCTCCTTTTAGCGGTGTATTAGTGAATGGCAGTCTAAAGAGTTTGATTACAAGATGGCTAATGCCAACTGAAACATGAATAACATAATAAATTGTTTTGTATGGGAAGGTAGAGACACTATCCAATCTTGTAAAACTCTACTGCCCCGCCAAAGCAGATATAGTTTTGCCGAAGATGGCTGAATAGATACACCTTAGTTAGCCATTTTTGGTAAAATATTGTGAGTTTCTTCGTTTCAAATCTGAACTACTTGTTATTTATCGTGTCACAAAAAACTGAGCGTGAACAGCAAGTGGGTGGCTACCTGTAATAGATCTCACTTCAGTGTAATGGACTGTATAGTTCACCAATCGAGGGAACTCAGCACTGAAACTTGTATGCCACACAAGATTGGGGTTTAAACGAGGACCAAATCTTTCGTGGAAGCTTTCTTTATGCTCTGTAACAATGGTAACAATCAGATATTTTTGGCAAATTTTGTCCAACCTCCCTCACTTTTACGCGTTCGCTGTGCCCGTCAGTTAGTGGGTAAAAGTTGATCGGTCCATTTGGATTTCTGTTCATTAGTACCTCAGTGTTAAACCTATCCAAGTTTGCATCAGTTAAAGAGAGGGAGTTACTCCAAACCATTTGACTTATGTTACGGTTAAACTTAATGATGATATCTCAACTGAACATTCCGTATGATGCCATTATTTCCGTGTCAAATGGGTTTGGTCAAATTATGAAGTAAGATTGAAGACAGACGGCGGGATTCCCGGCGGATTTATTCACTCAACTATCAACTGTGCTTATCGTGAACGATAAACACCATTTGAAACAAGAGCTGCGAAGCGCTTGGCAGATTAGAGCGTTGCGGAGTTACCGGCTTCAAATGGAGAATTTGTGAGCGAGACCTGATCTTGATGACACGGTCA
Source organism: Fasciola hepatica (assembly GCA_948099385.1). NCBI lineage: Eukaryota > Metazoa > Platyhelminthes > Trematoda > Plagiorchiida > Fasciolidae > Fasciola > Fasciola hepatica. The sequence goes on from CANUEZ040000386.1 coordinate 76,129, forward strand.
CCAATGGGACAAACAATGCTGTTCCACAGATCCAACGACAGACTGAAAATTGTCACAATAAAAAAGAATCAAGTACGTTTACGACGATCGTTTATGGAGCTGTATAATCGTGGAAATATTGGCGTCCCACATTACCAAATAGCTGAATAATCTCACTGTTTAGTGAATGCTAATGTCCCAGATTGTCGTTTGTTCCGAAGCCTGACGTCACAAAAAATGGAAGTCGTTTTGTACATTGCATATAACATGAGGTTTGTGACCCGAGGTTTACTAAAGGAACACTATGTAGTCTCGTTTTTGTTAATGCAGAACAATGGGCAAAAAGCTTTTTCTGATTCTAAAGAACGATATGCTTTTCTGTTGGTTAGGTGTAAGCCAGTCCCCATTTTGCTATTCCGGACCACATTTGGATAAATCCAAATACCGTGGACAGCGTGCAACCGATAAGGACTGGTGGCAATTGCTTTCAATAACAGGTGTTATGGTAAATTACCATATACACCAGAGCTGCTATTAAAATTAGACCTTTCAGAGATCAATTTAAATAATTTAGAAACGTTTAACTCAATGACAAACGATGTTCCACTTGAATGTGCTTCACTACTTCTTGCACGCTCTAATTCCCATTAGAGTGATATTGGTAAGTAATAATGTTTCAGTCCGGGTACATTTTTGTTATTTCATGAGTGCGGTATCCCAATGTGAGATTTCTCAGTGGGGTTCTTTGCTGTTTGTCAGTTCAAATTAGGCCTAAACAACTACGCGTTAGTTGTAAATGAGCTTTCGGTAAACTAATCTTACTTACTGGTGAACTGTGAAGTCCCTCAATTATACAGTTAACTGAGTAATTTCACCGTAAATGGAACAGTACTCTCTTAGCTGGGGGCGGAATGCACTGCTTCATAAACAAGGCCATGACCACCAAGTTGTTCCAAGTGCAATTCTCACGATCGGACCGACTTAGCCAAGCACGGACTCTTACGGTAGCTCCTGCAGCGGCAGTGAGGGACGGAGTAGTACTAAAGTAGTGCCTCATACCACTGAAACATCATGCACAATTTCAAACACAGACCCTGTGAGTTTGGGCGTGAAATAGAACTAAGGTAATGCCCTTTATCGGGTAGGCCCCGTGATCGTTTTTCATCCGGGCCCGTAACATCTCTGAACACATACGTCCCCAACGCGGGTGCGCCTTTGACATCGTTAAACTTTCACATACAGTCACAAACACGAACATATACCGAAAGCTAGCAGCTTTCGCTGCGCATCAAAATGACAGATGTAACACGCACAACTTGGCTTGAATACACAACCGTCCAATTTCGGCACATGCCTTAAAACATTTCACAATCCTCAGCTTTTCCGGGCCTAACATTTGAAACGCAACCCGGTGGATAATTGCAAATGTCAAACATGCACATGGTGCACGGTTGGATGGCGTGTTCAAACGAGTCTAGTGACAAAATTTCTCGATTAGGAACGGCGTATTTGTATGTTGGTATGGTTTCAGTGGCTTACCGTCCACTATGGTGTGTGTATGTGTGTGAGCACGATTACTGCTATCATCACGGCCTCCGGTATCACTATGTTACCCAGGTGACAGACTCACTGCAGTTCAATCTCCACTGGTAAACTGGAGGAGGGTGGGAGAATAAAGAGCACGACAGCTGAGGAGTATAAAAGTATTCCTTTTCATCCTCAATCGTACACCGATCACGAAAGCAGAGGTATCACAGCAAATGACCGTTATGAGGCATGCTCTCCATTTTATCTTTTCTACAATGGGGTCCGGTGCCCTGGAGTTAGGGCATAGTCAAAAATGCGCACCCAGGGTTATTCCGCTGCAGCCCCTATTTTCCCGCTGGATCAAACTAAAAACTGTTACAGAGCGTGAATTTTGTGTCTGAAAAGTTTGATCATTTTATCCCCCTTTTTGGTCAGACTTTCAAAAAAATTAATCATAATGTCCCTTACACGCACCAAGACGGCTGTTCGCGACAATCCTTGTCGCACATAAAGATATTTATGATATGCAAGCTGCCATAGGGATAATAAATAGTTCTGTTTCTGCTATCACAAATAATTAAGTGAACGGGCTCATTGATGGAAACGATGTTTAACAAAAAGGTGTTCTGATTAAAAATGAAAACTTATTGTTCGGTTGGTTGAGCTTGGATCAAACACCATTTTGCTAATCAAGACTAAGTCAAGCACACTCTTCCTGATGATTAGAAAAATGAGCATCGTATTCTTCTTATCGTTTGTCCCTTTGCTTTTATATTTTCCAGTCTACGAAGTGGTGGTCATACTCCGCGTTGCAATCTACAACGCTCGGTGGCACTTGTGCCCAACCGTTTGCCATCAGAAGTAAGTGTTTATATAAGGGTTAGCTGTGCTCATTTCCAGAAAACAATCTGATATTCACTGTATGCACCATCTTCCGTTTGGACCAAAACGACAAGAGCTGTCTAGAATATCATGCCCTTCGTTTCACACAAGTAGGTCCTATTTGTTTTTCAATATACATAATAAAACAATTATTAAATTATAAAAGCGTCGCCGTATTCCAAGTTCTAACGTAGATTTTGTGTGTTTAAGGTGCTGTTTCATGTTGCTAACTGAAACTCAAGTGTTCGTAAGCTAAGAACCTAATATAAAGAAAAAGTAAGAACGATAACATTCCGTCGTGAAACATCATAACGGCAAACTGTTCTCTATATTCACGTGACTTCACGTGTGAACACTATTGGTATGCGGCAAAACGAAGCCATGTGGTGTAACTCTCAAAGAAAAATAAGAAAATTATTTAGCTCTGCCATTAAATCTCACGGGTCTAAACTTTCTATGCTGGCGGGTACATTCGCCATGACAGGCTTCATGCTTAGTCCGTTTCTACTTCCTATCCACCGGATATTATGGAGGAGCTTAAAATTCAGACATATTTTCTAATTTAGCAATTTAACCGACCGTCCAAGGTTTGTTATAGTGAGGCATGGTGGATTTTTTTTATATATTCTCTCACTTAAGGGACAAACGTTGCTAGCTTTGTCATGAACATTCAGAAAAACGTAAAACCTAATCACGTCTTATATTTGCTTACAGGAGCACTTTGGCAAAACTCCGCGTACCTCATTCAGCGGAATTTTCCTAGTTACTTCCAGAAGCTTGGCTCCATGAAAAAGGTGTTATGCTATGAAATGCAAGTTTCAACATGAAAGATAACTTAGAACAACCATTTTTTATCTTTACCTTCTTGCTTTAGAGCATATGTAAGCTTTATGAAATACAGCGGGGACAATGGAAGTAACTTTTGGAAGCGAATTTAAAAAACCGTGTGGACTTCATCATTTGATTCAATTTGATAAAATATTGCTTCATGGCATCAGTATTCAAATGTGTTGATACTAATTCAAAGGAACCCCTTATGAAACACGTTTTCCTCAATAGGACCGACTAAATTGCAATTGCATTTGCCTCCTTGGACAACGTGCTGCACATCATACCTAAAGCAAGAGCGGTCGTTACTGCCAAATATTTTACGACGCATTATCATTGGCTATAACCGGCCGATGGTGGACAACGCGCTTATGAACGGACCTGTGTAGACTGGTAAAACCCATGAAGTCAGCGCCATTCCCCAAAGGTGTTCATTCCAGAACGAGACAGCCAGAATACGTCAACGATTATCTATAGCCGGCGGTGACAGAAATTATGTCCCTTCTTCGACTCGGAGTGAAATTTGCTGGTGCCGAGGATCACAAGTGACTGGAATTGTCTGCCGCAGTTTGCGATCACCCCGTTTAGGCCTTCGTTAAATGGAACCAGATCTACTCTAGATACGGGAGTTGCGATATATGCTAACAGCAGGGAGGTTTTTCTCGAAAATGTGGTTTCCCTGATAAAGATAATCCGCTGATTACAGCTTTAGCATACAGGCAGGTTAGGCCCGCAGAGTCTAGCAAATCACGTTTTCAGTGTTTACCTTATGTTATAATGAAATTGCTCCCAATCGACTACATATTTTGCATTTGCTTGGGTGTCGTTCTTCGTCTCATTCGAATAAGGGCTGAGGTGCAAGGTTGTTTGAACATCTGCGTCGGTGAGATGGATACAAGGAGGTTAAATTTTATTATCCTTCCACCGCGGCCACAAATTTCTTGTGAATTTCGCACAATATATCGCGGCTTTTACTTTTACAAGACCGGAAAAGCTACAGAGTTTAGACAGATTTTGTTATGCCTCGGAGCTGCAGTGCTCAAACTAGGTCTTCCACACTCTCACTGTAAGCAAATGCTTTACCTATCGATGGCAGTTAATATGTTAGTTTCAAACAGCAAAGAAGGGATGGTAAGTGTGGCAGAGGGAATGCTGCGACATGGTGTGTTGACACGTCGCCGGTGGTGTGTTGGTCAATGGAAAGAGAGAGAGATTGATAAATAGATAGACAGATATATATATATATATAGACAGACAGATAGATAGATAGATAGATAGATAGATAGATAGATAGATAGATAGATAGATAGAGGGATAGATGGGTAGTCAGAGGCTTTTCAAAAGACACCGGACTGCGAAATAGCATAATAAACCACCACAATTGCAATGGCAATTTCGTAACACGCGCTAACATACAGGGCAGTGAACCGTTCTTCAGGCCATTCTCGATGAGCCGTTCGTCTTTTCTAACCGGTTGTAAGTTTTCGAGCACCGGTACATAATTTTGTCAACTTTAGCCGGTGGTAACTCAGTATTGTTAAACGGTTTTTAGAATTTTCCCCACTGCATCGGTTTTTCGACTTTTGGAATAGTCACAATTTATTGTACCACTTGCAATATGAGCGACCCCAAATTTTTGGGCGCTGAGGTAAATGCACTTGCCGTTCCTTTCGCACCTTTCAGGAAAAGTAACCCTAGGACTTGTTTCTAGCAGATAGAGTCAACTTTTGCTCTGTATAAAGTGACTATGGAAGGTAATGGGCTTCACTACGTTGTAGTCGATGTGTGAGGAAAGAGCTGCGGCCAAGGAGCGAAGCCCATTACCTTCCATAGTCACTTTATACAGAGCAAAAGTTGACTCTATCTGCTAGATCCAAGTCCTAGGGTTACTTTTCCTGAAAGGTGCGAAAGGAACGGCAAGTGCATTTACCTCAGCGCCCAAAAATTTGGGGTCGCTCATATTGCAAGTGGTACAATAAATTGTGACTATTCCAAAAGTCGAAAAACCGATGCAGTGGGGAAAATTCTAAAAACCGTTTAACAATACTGAGTTACCACCGGCTAAAGTTGACAAAATTATGTACCGGTGCTCGAAAACTTACAACCGGTTAGAAAAGACGAACGGCTCATCGAGAATGGCCTGAAGAACGGTTCACTGCCCTGTATGTTAGCGCGTGTTACGAAATTGCCATTGCAATTGTGGTGGTTTATTATGCTATTTCGCAGTCCGGTGTCTTTTGAAAAGCCTCTGACTACCCATCTATCCCTCTATCTATCTATCTATCTATCTATCTATCTATCTATCTATCTATCTATCTATCTATCTGTCTGTCTATATATATATATATATCTGTCTATCTATTTATCAATCTCTCTCTCTTTCCATTGACCAACACACCACCGGCGACGTGTCAACACACCATGTCGCAGCATTCCCTCTGCCACACTTACCATCCCTTCTTTGCTGTTTGAAACTAACATATTAACTGCCATCGATAGGTAAAGCATTTGCTTACAGTGAGAGTGTGGAAGACCTAGTTTGAGCACTGCAGCTCCGAGGCATAACAAAATCTGTCTAAACTCTGTAGCTTTTCCGGTCTTGTAAAAGTAAAAGCCGCGATATATTGTGCGAAATTCACAAGAAATTTGTGGCCGCGGTGGAAGGATAATAAAATTTAACCTCCTTGTATCCATCTCACCGACGCGGATGTTCAAACAACCTTGCACCTCAGCCCTTATTCGAATGAGACGAAGAACGACACCCAAGCAAATGCAAAATATGTAGTCGATTGGGAGCAATTTCATTATAACATAAGGTAAACACTGAAAACGTGATTTGCTAGACTCTGCGGGCCTAACCTGCCTGTATGCTAAAGCTGTAATCAGCGGATTATCTTTATCAGGGAAACCACATTTTCGAGAAAAACCTCCCTGCTGTTAGCATATATCGCAACTCCCGTATCTAGAGTAGATCTGGTTCCATTTAACGAAGGCCTAAACGGGGTGATCGCAAACTGCGGCAGACAATTCCAGTCACTTGTGATCCTCGGCACCAGCAAATTTCACTCCGAGTCGAAGAAGGGACATAATTTCTGTCACCGCCGGCTATAGATAATCGTTGACGTATTCTGGCTGTCTCGTTCTGGAATGAACACCTTTGGGGAATGGCGCTGACTTCATGGGTTTTACCAGTCTACACAGGTCCGTTCATAAGCGCGTTGTCCACCATCGGCCGGTTATAGCCAATGATAATGCGTCGTAAAATATTTGGCAGTAACGACCGCTCTTGCTTTAGGTATGATGTGCAGCACGTTGTCCAAGGAGGCAAATGCAATTGCAATTTAGTCGGTCCTATTGAGGAAAACGTGTTTCATAAGGGGTTCCTTTGAATTAGTATCAACACATTTGAATACTGATGCCATGAAGCAATATTTTATCAAATTGAATCAAATGATGAAGTCCACACGGTTTTTTAAATTCGCTTCCAAAAGTTACTTCCATTGTCCCCGCTGTATTTCATAAAGCTTACATATGCTCTAAAGCAAGAAGGTAAAGATAAAAAATGGTTGTTCTAAGTTATCTTTCATGTTGAAACTTGCATTTCATAGCATAACACCTTTTTCATGGAGCCAAGCTTCTGGAAGTAACTAGGAAAATTCCGCTGAATGAGGTACGCGGAGTTTTGCCAAAGTGCTCCTGTAAGCAAATATAAGACGTGATTAGGTTTTACGTTTTTCTGAATGTTCATGACAAAGCTAGCAACGTTTGTCCCTTAAGTGAGAGAATATATAAAAAAAATCCACCATGCCTCACTATAACAAACCTTGGACGGTCGGTTAAATTGCTAAATTAGAAAATATGTCTGAATTTTAAGCTCCTCCATAATATCCGGTGGATAGGAAGTAGAAACGGACTAAGCATGAAGCCTGTCATGGCGAATGTACCCGCCAGCATAGAAAGTTTAGACCCGTGAGATTTAATGGCAGAGCTAAATAATTTTCTTATTTTTCTTTGAGAGTTACACCACATGGCTTCGTTTTGCCGCATACCAATAGTGTTCACACGTGAAGTCACGTGAATATAGAGAACAGTTTGCCGTTATGATGTTTCACGACGGAATGTTATCGTTCTTACTTTTTCTTTATATTAGGTTCTTAGCTTACGAACACTTGAGTTTCAGTTAGCAACATGAAACAGCACCTTAAACACACAAAATCTACGTTAGAACTTGGAATACGGCGACGCTTTTATAATTTAATAATTGTTTTATTATGTATATTGAAAAACAAATAGGACCTACTTGTGTGAAACGAAGGGCATGATATTCTAGACAGCTCTTGTCGTTTTGGTCCAAACGGAAGATGGTGCATACAGTGAATATCAGATTGTTTTCTGGAAATGAGCACAGCTAACCCTTATATAAACACTTACTTCTGATGGCAAACGGTTGGGCACAAGTGCCACCGAGCGTTGTAGATTGCAACGCGGAGTATGACCACCACTTCGTAGACTGGAAAATATAAAAGCAAAGGGACAAACGATAAGAAGAATACGATGCTCATTTTTCTAATCATCAGGAAGAGTGTGCTTGACTTAGTCTTGATTAGCAAAATGGTGTTTGATCCAAGCTCAACCAACCGAACAATAAGTTTTCATTTTTAATCAGAACACCTTTTTGTTAAACATCGTTTCCATCAATGAGCCCGTTCACTTAATTATTTGTGATAGCAGAAACAGAACTATTTATTATCCCTATGGCAGCTTGCATATCATAAATATCTTTATGTGCGACAAGGATTGTCGCGAACAGCCGTCTTGGTGCGTGTAAGGGACATTATGATTAATTTTTTTGAAAGTCTGACCAAAAAGGGGGATAAAATGATCAAACTTTTCAGACACAAAATTCACGCTCTGTAACAGTTTTTAGTTTGATCCAGCGGGAAAATAGGGGCTGCAGCGGAATAACCCTGGGTGCGCATTTTTGACTATGCCCTAACTCCAGGGCACCGGACCCCATTGTAGAAAAGATAAAATGGAGAGCATGCCTCATAACGGTCATTTGCTGTGATACCTCTGCTTTCGTGATCGGTGTACGATTGAGGATGAAAAGGAATACTTTTATACTCCTCAGCTGTCGTGCTCTTTATTCTCCCACCCTCCTCCAGTTTACCAGTGGAGATTGAACTGCAGTGAGTCTGTCACCTGGGTAACATAGTGATACCGGAGGCCGTGATGATAGCAGTAATCGTGCTCACACACATACACACACCATAGTGGACGGTAAGCCACTGAAACCATACCAACATACAAATACGCCGTTCCTAATCGAGAAATTTTGTCACTAGACTCGTTTGAACACGCCATCCAACCGTGCACCATGTGCATGTTTGACATTTGCAATTATCCACCGGGTTGCGTTTCAAATGTTAGGCCCGGAAAAGCTGAGGATTGTGAAATGTTTTAAGGCATGTGCCGAAATTGGACGGTTGTGTATTCAAGCCAAGTTGTGCGTGTTACATCTGTCATTTTGATGCGCAGCGAAAGCTGCTAGATTTCGGTATATGTTCGTGTTTGTGACTGTATGTGAAAGTTTAACGATGTCAAAGGCGCACCCGCGTTGGGGACGTATGTGTTCAGAGATGTTACGGGCCCGGATGAAAAACGATCACGGGGCCTACCCGATAAAGGGCATTACCTTAGTTCTATTTCACGCCCAAACTCACAGGGTCTGTGTTTGAAATTGTGCATGATGTTTCAGTGGTATGAGGCACTACTTTAGTACTACTCCGTCCCTCACTGCCGCTGCAGGAGCTACCGTAAGAGTCCGTGCTTGGCTAAGTCGGTCCGATCGTGAGAATTACACTTGGAACAACTTGGTGGTCATGGCCTTGTTTATGAAGCAGTGCATTCCGCCCCCAGCTAAGAGAGTACTGTTCCATTTACGGTGAAATTACTCAGTTAACTGTATAATTGAGGGACTTCACAGTTCACCAGTAAGTAAGATTAGTTTACCGAAAGCTCATTTACAACTAACGCGTAGTTGTTTAGGCCTAATTTGAACTGACAAACAGCAAAGAACCCCACTGAGAAATCTCACATTGGGATACCGCACTCATGAAATAACAAAAATGTACCCGGACTGAAACATTATTACTTACCAATATCACTCTAATGGGAATTAGAGCGTGCAAGAAGTAGTGAAGCACATTCAAGTGGAACATCGTTTGTCATTGAGTTAAACGTTTCTAAATTATTTAAATTGATCTCTGAAAGGTCTAATTTTAATAGCAGCTCCGGTGTATATGGTAATTTACCATAACACCTGTTATTGAAAGCAATTGCCACCAGTCCTTATCGGTTGCACGCTGTCCACGGTATTTGGATTTATCCAAATGTGGTCCGGAATAGCAAAATGGGGACTGGCTTACACCTAACCAACAGAAAAGCATATCGTTCTTTAGAATCAGAAAAAGCTTTTTGCCCATTGTTCTGCATTAACAAAAACGAGACTACATAGTGTTCCTTTAGTAAACCTCGGGTCACAAACCTCATGTTATATGCAATGTACAAAACGACTTCCATTTTTTGTGACGTCAGGCTTCGGAACAAACGACAATCTGGGACATTAGCATTCACTAAACAGTGAGATTATTCAGCTATTTGGTAATGTGGGACGCCAATATTTCCACGATTATACAGCTCCATAAACGATCGTCGTAAACGTACTTGATTCTTTTTTATTGTGACAATTTTCAGTCTGTCGTTGGATCTGTGGAACAGCATTGTTTGTCCCATTGGTGACCGTGTCATCAAGATCAGGTCTCGCTCACAAATTCTCCATTTGAAGCCGGTAACTCCGCAACGCTCTAATCTGCCAAGCGCCTCGCAGCTCTTGTTTCAAATGGTGTTTATCGTTCACGATAAGCACAGTTGATAGTTGAGTGAATAAATCCGCCGGGAATCCCGCCGTCTGTCTTCAATCTTACTTCATAATTTGACCAAACCCATTTGACACGGAAATAATGGCATCATACGGAATGTTCAGTTGAGATATCATCATTAAGTTTAACCGTAACATAAGTCAAATGGTTTGGAGTAACTCCCTCTCTTTAACTGATGCAAACTTGGATAGGTTTAACACTGAGGTACTAATGAACAGAAATCCAAATGGACCGATCAACTTTTACCCACTAACTGACGGGCACAGCGAACGCGTAAAAGTGAGGGAGGTTGGACAAAATTTGCCAAAAATATCTGATTGTTACCATTGTTACAGAGCATAAAGAAAGCTTCCACGAAAGATTTGGTCCTCGTTTAAACCCCAATCTTGTGTGGCAAGCAAGTTTCAGTGCTGAGTTCCCTCGATTGGTGAACTATACAGTCCATTACACTGAAGTGAGATCTATTACAGGTAGCCACCCACTTGCTGTTCACGCTCAGTTTTTTGTGACACGATAAATAACAAGTAGTTCAGATTTGAAACGAAGAAACTCACAATATTTTACCAAAAATGGCTAACTAAGGTGTATCTATTCAGCCATCTTCGGCAAAACTATATCTGCTTTGGCGGGGCAGTAGAGTTTTACAAGATTGGATAGTGTCTCTACCTTCCCATACAAAACAATTTATTATGTTATTCATGTTTCAGTTGGCATTAGCCATCTTGTAATCAAACTCTTTAGACTGCCATTCACTAATACACCGCTAAAAGGAGGAATGAACTACCGTTTCACTGAAGTTATTAACAGTTATCTTTGAGAGCACGCCTGGATCTCATGGTTTTCTACAGATTTATGTGTGCTAGATATAGCAGATGGCCAAAAGCAGACTAAATTCCCTTCTTACTGTTGAAGTGCTTCATTATTTTTGTAGATTCTTGGTACCAATCCATGAATATTCAGCAACCGTTGTTTGTTCAAAAGTGAAAGATGGAAAAATGAATCATCGATGCACGTAACGCGACGTTTGTGACCCGCAGTTTGGCAAAGGAATATCCAATAACCCTGCCCCGTTGTTACAGATTACTCAGTGAAAACCTTCTATTCTATCTACAGTAACTTCCAGTTTGAACAAAGGAGAAGTTTTAAAATAACTTACAGCATTCATACGAGTTCCATTTATTTCTACCCTATTAAACTTAAAGGAAAATATCCACCATTGAGTTGTTTTTCTAACTGAACATTTACTGGCCTGAAAGTTATCAGGTTCAGTCAAAAAAGGGGGCTCCAAAATCCTGTTCCTATCTTGCAGCTGTTTGTTCCCGGAATACACGTGTTTCGACTGAACCACTGTACCAGAT